>PVKB01002603.1:0-264982 GCA_004027205.1 Ctenodactylus gundi | reverse complement strand
CCCCCCCCCCCCCCCCGTTTCACTTTGTTTTTGTTTTAAGTTCCATGAGATAGTTGTGATCTGGGTCTCTCATATCAGAAAGACCATTCGATGTTCCACCTTCTGCTTCTGACTCACTTCACTAAGCATGATGTTCTCAAGTTTCTTCCATTTGTCTGCAAAGGCCTCCACGCTATTGGACTTTATTGATGCATAGTATTCCATTGTGTATAAATACCACAGTTTGTGTATCCACTGGTTTGTTGATGGGTATTTTGGTGCCTTCCATATTTTAGCTATTGTTAGTTGTGCTGCTGTGAACATGGGTATACATATACCTCTGTTATGTGGTGTTTTGACCTCTTTTAGATATATTCCCAGGAGGGGTGTCGCTAAATAGAAAGGGATATTTATTTCTATTATTTTGAGAGATCTCCGTAATGATTTCTAAAGTGGTTGTACGAATTTACATTCCCACCAGCAGTGCAGGAGGGTTCCTTTCTCCCCACAACCTTGCCAGCACTGATTACTATTTGACTTGTTGATATAGGCCATTCTCTCTGGAGTGAGATGGTATATTATTGTTGTTTTGATTTGCATTTCTCTTATGGTTAGGGATGTTGGACATCTTTTCATGAATCTATCGGCCACTTGAGCTTCTTCGTGAGTAAACTGCCTCTTCATTTCATTTGCCCACTTTTCAATAGGATCCTTTATTTTGGTAGACTTACTTTTCTTCAGCTCCCTGCATATTCTAGTTATGAGCTTCCTATCTGAGATGTTGGTGGTGAATATTTTTTCCCAGTCTGTTGATTCTCTTTTTACAACGTTGATAGTTTCCTCTGCTGTGCAGAAGCTTTTTAATTTGACATGATCCCATTTGTTAATAATAGGGATAATTTCTTTTGCTTTTGGTTTCCTCAAAATATTTCGTAAAGTAGAAAGTGAAGAAATACTACCAAACTCATTTTATGAGGCTAGCATCACACTAGTTCCAAAACCAAAGACTTAACCAGGAAGGAAAACTATAGACCAATATCCTTAATGAATATAGAAGCAAAGATCCTCAAACAAGATTCTGGCAAACAGAATCCAACAAGTAATCAGAAAGATCATACACCCTGATCAAGTGAACTTCATCCCTGAGATACAAGGCTGGTTCAACATACATAAATCAATCAATGTAATACACCATATCAACAAAAGCGAAAACAAAAACCACATGATCATCACTACTGATGCACAAAAAGCCTTTGACAAAAACCAGCAGCCCTTCATGATAAAAAAGCTGAGAAAAATAGGCATAGAAGGGCCCTTCCTAAAACTCATAGAAGCCATATATGCTGAGCCTACCGCAAATATCATAGTAAATGGAGAAAAATTGAAATCGTTCCCTCTCAAATCAGGAACAAGACAAGGCTGCCCACTGTCACCACTCTTATTCTACATAGTCTTTGAAACACTTGCCGTAACAATCAGACAAGAAAATGAAATAAAGGGAATCTGCATTGGAAAGGAGCAGGTCAGACTCTCCTTATTTACAGATGATATGATTATCTACATGGAAGACTCTAAAAACTTCACTATGGAAATCTTGGAAATAATAAAAAAATTAGCCAAATCACAGGCTGCAAAATTAACACTAAAAAATCAATAGCTTTTCTCTACACTAACAATGAACTTGTTGAGCAAGAACTCAGAAAAACAATTCCATTCTCAATAGCTCAGCAAAAGATTAAATACCTAGGAGTATACCTAACTAAGGAAGTGAGGGACTTATATAAAGAAAACTACATTACATTGAAGAAAAAAGTTATAGGAGACATTAGAAAATGGAAAGGCATCCACTGCTCTTGGATAGGCAAAATAAATATAGTCATAATGACTATACTACCTGAACTGATATATGGATTCAATGCAATTCCTATCGAAATACCTACAAATTTCTTCAAAGAACTTGAAATAACAATTCTTAAATATATATGGAACCAAAAGAGACCAAATATAGCCAAAACAAAACCGAGCAACAAGACCAAGGAAGGAGGTATTACAATATCAGACATCAGGTTATACTATAAAGCCATCGTTGTAAAAACAATTTGGTACTGGCACAAAAATGGAGAGATAGACCAGTGGAACTGAATTGAAGATGCAGAGACAAACCCAAATACCCTCAATTACTTAATCTTCGACAAAGGGGCCAAATGCATACAATGGAAAAAGGACAGCCTGTTCAACAGATGGTGCTGGGAAAACTGGTCATCCTCATGCAGAAGAATGAATCTAGCCACACACCTGTCACCATGCACCAAAATCAAATCAAAATGGATCAAAGACATGGATATTTAAAGTGAAACACTGAGCCTCCTAGAAGACAAAATAGGCAAATAGCTAAAAGACACGGGTAGGCAAAGACTGCCTTGAAAACTTTGGTATTTACACAACAGAGAAAGCACAAACTGCTACTAAATTCTCCAAATATACAGTAGATTTTTAAGAAGAGCTCTATAACTACTAAAGAATAAATTTATAATTGAACTCCCCTGAGGATCAAACACATATGACATTACTGTTGAATTTTACTAACCACTTAAATAACAAATTACAACAAATTCACACATTGTCTTCTGAACAGTTTCCTATTCATTTTACAAAGTAAGTCCTTTTACATTGAAAGCAACTTCAGGAAGACAAAATATAGAAAAGAAGAAATAGAAATAGAATTTGAGATCAATGGTTTTATGAATCTGGATGTATACACTGTTTAAAATACTAACAAATAGATTGACTGATTTATGAAAATAATTAGACACTGTGGTCAAATAATACTAATTCTAAGAGTGCAAGTCTGCTTCAAAAATTTAAAATCAACTTCATATATCATATTGACAACCTAAAGATGACAGTGATCATATTAATTGATGCACAAAATGCATGTATCGTAACTCTACATCTTTGCAAGATGAAACTCCTCAGAAAAGTAAAATAGAGGGGAAGTTCTTTATAACAGCATCTACAGAGAACTTAAAAGTAATGCTTAAAACTATACAGTTTCTGTGTAAGTTTGGATACAAAGAAACACATTTTCGCTCTCACATTTTTACTTAACATAATAGTGAAAGTTCTGCTTTGTACCAGGGCTAGAAAAAGATATTAAAGGAAAAACAGAGAAATGAAAAAGCACAAAAAATGCCTATTTAATAGTGACACACACAAAATTCCAGCCAATTAAAAATATATCTTCAAATTAAAACTACTCTCAGCAAGGTAGCAGGATACAAGATAAACACAAAATCGATTATTATGACATGCAATGTAATACATGAGCACTGACTCTAAAATTAGAACAGATTTTCAATTAATCACAAATTACATGCTTAGGTATAAATGTAACAAAGAATATAAAAAAACTGGATCCTTAAAATCACAATACAGTGTGAAATAAACTAAAATCTAAATTAAGCAATAGATAATTATTTTGTTCAGAATTAAATAAACTGACAAAGTATAGTTAATAATTTTGAAACTGAAACACGCTTAGTACAATTCATATCAAAATTTCAATAAGACTTTTATAGAGATATGATTATTGTAAAATTTATATGAAAAAAGTATGAACCTAAAATAGCTAAAACAATTGTGAAAATGTGGAACGAAACAGGACACATACTTGTTACATGGTTAAAGTAAGCAACAAGGTGTGATATTAGCACAGTTTATATACAAAACAGCTGAACAAAACAAAAACCCAAAATAGACCCTTTCAAATGTACTCAAGTGATTTTAGAGTGAAGTACAAAAACAACTTAGTAGGCAAAGTAGAGGTTTTTCAATAACTGTTAGAAATTTTCCATAAGGCCCATACCAAAAGAGTTCTAGCTAAAGATTACACCTTGTTTGAAAAACAGCAACACAACAAAGAAATGGATTTAGTTCAGAACATCACATTATACAAATATACTTTCTTAGAAAGACAATGTTTAGGAGAAACGTTTGGGAAACAGAGATAGGCAAAGAATTCTTAGAATTTAATTGACAATAAAAGCAGAAATTAAAAATCCATATTTCACCAAAACTAAAACTTTGTTCTTCAAATATCTTCTTTGAAAGGATAGAGGGGCCACAGACCAGAAAAATTACTATATATATATATGGAAAAAATATTATTATCTGGAATATACAAAGATTTTTCAAATGTCATTATTAACAAACAAATGTCCAAGAAGAATATAGGCAAATTATCCTCCAGAGAGAATAGATCTCATACAGACACATGAAGTATATTCAAAATCTGCTCATATTAGAAAAATTTAAATGAAGCCACAATAATAACCTATAAAAATGGATAAAATAATATCAAACGCTGATGAGGGTCCAAGTGGAAAGACTCAAAGATTTTGATGGGAATGAGTAATGGTATAGTCATTCTAAAAATAGCCAGTTATTTTCTTTAAAAAATTAACTATCATATGAGCCAATAATTACATTTCAGGATATTTATATCTCAGATAAATAAAAACTGTGATCACAGAAACACTTGTGTGTAAATGTTCATGGCAGATATGTTTGTAATAGTTCAAAATTGAAAATTACACACACACACACACACACACACACACACATACACACACCCTTTTTACAATGAATTGTTAAAGTGGAATGTACCCACAGCATAGATTACTGTATATAAATAAAACAGAGTAAGTCATTGACAGAGTTCACAACTTGGATGTATCTTAAGAGAATAGTACTAAGTGAATACGGCTAGTCAGTAACAGATGGGAATTGGTGCGATTACTTTCTAAGAATGTCATGAAGATGACAAATGACCAAATGACAACATAATACACATATAGAATTGGCGTTTGGTTACCAAAGGTTACACCAGGAGCAAGCATGGAAGGAAGGCAGGCTGTGGGACCCCAAGGCACCTGTGGAGGTGGAATTGCTCTGTCCCTGGGGTACCAGCATTCATATACAGGGTAGTGTACAAATATGCAAATTGTCTTTCTATTATTTTCTATAAATGCACTCAAATTTCCAATTGAATGTTTTGTTTCAAGGAAACTATTGTCTACTCTCTAAATCTGTTGTCAGAATAAAACATGATATGATAAAGTACCCATTTTGGTAGTGAACAGTTTGTCTGACTTTGTCTCTCTTCTCCAAATTCTTTGTCGGTCCCCTTGGCTCCCTACATGTTAGATGTTTATCTCAAGTTGGGAGTAGCACATCCTTCACCACCTGGCAACATTGTTGAATGTGTCACCCTGCTCTCCTGTGAGAGGGCGACCTGTCCTGTTGTATTCAGAGTGACTCCAGAGCAGATTCGGTACTGTGCAGATCCTGCACATTTAATTCCCTGAAGCTGCTAAGACTAGAGGCTGGGTTTTGAAGGCACCTTTGATGTGTAAGTGAGGGAGGCAGAACGCCCTGGATCCCGTTCTGATAATTACCCTGCCACCCTCTGGTATCCTTGAGAGCAAAGGGCAGATGAAAGATCCAGCTCCATCTTGTATTTCAAGGCTGTAAAAGATGTGTGAATTCAGGGCTTTGGTTCCAGCCCACAAAGAACTAACCCCGAAAGTTTTCTTGGCCACAGGCACACCTTAATATCAGCAGCTTGTAGTTGGCAGTGACAATGAAAACAATGTCTAATCCCCCTAGGGTACCCTAGAACCATGTATCTACCATGTTATGTAACTTTGTAGCACCAAGGGTAAACTAAAATTAGCTCCTTTATTCTACTAATAAGTGAGCACTTCCACTGAAAGCCAGATTTCCAAAGCACAGGTTAAAAAAAAAAAAGCAGGCATGAAGGGTGCCTCTGTCCATCCTAAATGGAGACAGAATGACAGAAGTCAAGAGAAAGAAAGAGGCCTACAGATGCCACAGACCCTGGCAGGAGACAACTGGGAGGTTGTGATAGTGAGGGAGGACGGAGATTCTTCTGCAGTCTCCTGGGCTTCGTCAGGTCATGGGGGAGAAGCAAACGAAGCTTAAACTGGAGAGACTCAACGCGTCATGAAAATAAAAAAGACGCCTACCAGAGCCTCTCAGATTTGGGATTCATACAGGTAGAGACGTAACTTTCTGCAGATCAAGCAGTCAGACATTTCAAGTCTGGCTGTCTCTTCAGTAACCACTAACCAGTGTTCTAAGAGCAAAACACTACCCACAGATTGTGCTTATAGGTTCTGCCCCACCGTTTTCCACCTAGGTGGAAACCATGACATAATTAGATGTCACCAGACTATGGGCTTCTGGATTAAACTAATGCAGGGTGTCATGTGGACACTTACCCACGGGTTCAAGGGCACTGCAGAGAACACCTGTTGTTTAGACCCAGCAGCCCAAGGTGAGCTATAATCTAGAGAAACGATGGTAGTCTGTAAGTGGACGAGCTCCAGCCGAAGGTGCTGTTACTGCCTCTGTCCAGAGATGTCCCTGAGCTGCAGCATGGGAGTTTTGGAAGCGAGGTCTTCCTCATGTACAGCAGGGGTTGGGAGGCCTTCTTTTGGTTCTCAGCTCTAACTACTAATAACACCGAATGGACAGCAAAAGATTGTGCAGTTTGGAATCAGAATTCAAACTCAAATCTCTGAAGTTTCTCCATGTCATGGATGATGATTTCAATGCGTTCCTCTTAATTAAGTTTGCCCTAAACCTGTCTCTTTAGTTGGGAGGTAAATTTTGAACGGAAAGGGGATTCTGTTTGTAATAAATTATGTCCTAATTTGTGTAAACAAATTATAACCTAGGTTGGAGTACATCCTCATAAACAAACAACTGAATTTCAGCTAACTTTAGGGACAAATTTTAAGCCATTTTTCAATCTTCAATTGAAAGATGTCAAATTGTGATTCTATAAGGCAAATTTGAATGTCAGGTGATTGGGTTGTTTGTATAGATCACTTTCTTTTCTCCGGTTATAAACACTGTGTACTTATGATAGAGTGGAACATTCTGAAACCCTCTTTGATCCAGAATACTGAATGCTGCAGGGTTTTAGATATTATTTTTCCTCAAATAAACTTTGCTAAGTATAACTCATCTGAGATTTTAACAAATGGATGAGAGAGGGAGAAAGAGAGAGAAAAAAGAGAGTATTGAAGAAAAGTAAAAATTATGAAGAGGTAGTATGTATATACATGCACCAAGTCCTCAACTTGAATGTAATTATTAAGCACCACAATTACATATTAATAAAGAAAATACTTTGGCGAATCAACAGAATGTCTGGACCCCTTTTTCATTATCAGTAATAACACTAACTTGGAGGGTGTCCTCATAACTAAGCAACTGAATCTCACTGAATTCTGCATGGAAAGATGTCTAATCAGGACCATGTAAGACAAATTCATACATCACAGTGTCAGTGACATGATAATTACAAGGATTGATAAAAAATACAGTAAGTGTTTAAATAATAATACACTAACTGCAGTGAAAAGATACAGTGCCAAGAACAATGGGATAACTGTGTTCCAAGTGAGGAGAATATTTTGAGGGGAATCCATTGCAATGAATGGTCTTTTACAATGAATTCTTTTCACATTCATCATATTTTTGATTGTCCCTTGTATGAACAATCAACGAATACTCAGTAATTGCAAATTAGCTATTCTATGTCTATGAACCCCTCTTAATTGGATATCATGAGGGTTTTTTTGCATTTCACTCTAAATAAATTGAGTTAATTGACTGTAAGAGGTTGACCAAGATCCACCAAGTTAGTTGGAATCAGATTGTGTTCACGAAAATGAGATTTAATTATTTGCCATTTCAGAAAATTACTGTCTGTGGTTGTTTTCCTGCAAGGTCATTCATCTATTCTCTCCCCTACTTCTCCTCTCAGATGGCAGCATAGGGCAGGTACACCGGCCCACGGAGTGGCCAGCCCTTCTCTATGAGGCAGAGCAGTTCGCGTCCCCTGCCCATGCCAGGCCTTCTTCCTTCAGACCCTAACCCATGGCCACAGGGCAGGACGGGCGGGTCTTTTCCACCCCAGCAATCACACATCACAGAAGACAACAATGCGGCAACTCTAATCTGCCTCCTCTCCTACCTAAAAGAGCCCATGCAAGCGACCAGCACTGATCTCTACATATGGCATTGTTGTGGGTTGCATCTGGAGTTCCCCCCAAATGTCTCATGTATTTGGGATATGATTGGATTGTGGGAGTTAATTGGGTGTTATGAGTTAACGCATTTCACATGGTCTTAGGCGGGGCCTGGTCAGGAGGAGGGGTCACTGAGGGCGCGGTGGACCCTTGGAAGTGAGGCCTGGAAGGACAACTCTCACCTTCCTGGCTTTTCCGCGACCCTCTCTCTCTCTCTCCTTCCTCTTATGCAGTGCATGGCTGCTCTCTGCAGGCCCCTTATCTAAGCCCCGTAGCCAGCTCGCTATTAATGGATTGAGATCTCTGAACTGTGAGCTAAAATAAACTTCTCCTCCTTTAACTTGTGGTGTGTCCCAGCAATGAGAGGTGACTAAGACAGGCACCATCGGGAACTTCACCCTGGGCTTGAGCGCTCCGTCACTACTAGCTCCTGAAAGTCAAAGAGGATCCCCAGATCGGGCAGTATAGATGATGTATTAGGATGTTCAACCTCTGCTCTGAATACCGTGCTTTCTTCTTGAGTTAAGAATTTCCCCCATGCTTAGTGAAGGGAGTCAGAAGCAGAAGGTGAAACATCGAATGGTCTCTCTGGTATGAGAGACCCAGATCACAACACCTAAGGAACTTAAGACGAAAAACAAAGTGAAACAGGGTGGTAGGGTAGGGGAGGAGGGAGGGTGGGGAGAGTAGGGGGAGGGACAAAAGGAGAGTGGGAAAGCCCTTGTCACCTTGACAAGATCCCTATGTGCATAAAAGGCTCAACTTCATTGTAAACCTTAAATTTTGCACGTATGCCTATCAATAAAACGGGGAAAAAACATTCCCCCCAACCACAGGAGAAAGCAGCATGCCTATTGTCCTTCTCCGGGGCCCACCAGGAAGTCTGAGGGAACAGGGTCTTGAGTGGTGTGAGTACAATGGAATCACATCCAGGAGGCTGAATCAGTGTTAACAGCTCATTTGCTGGAGGTGAGGGCCAGGCTTATAAGCAGTTTAAGGGAGGTGGGCCCGCCAGGTAACAGGGCAAGGGTCATTCATTCATTGGGGGATTTCGAAACCTGAAAGGAGCCTGATTTGCATGGCAAGTCTTTCAAAACTTGACCATGTGATTTCTGGTAAGGGTCTGGAAGCTGGGAAAAATTAGGAATTTGAGCATGATGAGCTGAGGCCCATGCTGGGTCTGGGGTAAGAGGGGGTGGCCCCAGGCCTGCCAGTCTTGTCTAGAGTATGGAGATTATCAGGGTATGAGCTACTGCTGCCTACATCATCCCAGGCCCAGTCAGGGCTCCGCAGACATTGTGTGCTGCGGACATGAGTACAAGTAGATAGAGACATGGAGGAAGAGGGGGAGCCACGGCATTGTGGTCTCCCTGCTAGGACTCCAATACCAGCCCTCGAAATCCCCTTTCCCAGACAATGGCTCTGTTGTTCCTTTATATGCCATATGAGAAGAAGTCATCAAACTTCCATTTATTAATAGAGGATGGCTTCATAGGTTGCCCAGGGCTTTAGTGTCGATGTTTGCTTACATTTCAAAGTAATAGAGTCATTTATTTTCTTTATAGCTGCCCAGCAATTTTAGGTAACACTTTTATATCTTCTTTCTTGTGAAGACATCATGCTTTTACTCAGCACAGAGTGAGGCTCGGGAAGGCAGGCAGCCCCTTTACAGCAACCAGCAGGGAAATCACTGCTTTTGATAGATTTGGGATCTTTTCTCCATCTTTAGTTTATACTTTTTATTTTAAAAAATCTCTACAGGCTTACAATTTCAGCTGGGAGTACAGAAACCCAAAAGAAAAATACTAAAGGCAGTCCTCCTGATTTAGTTGAAGTAGACACTTGAGAAAAAAATTAGAAATTAAAACTGTTAAAGAGTGTAATATTCAAATGGTAGGCACCTTCTTCCTCTGATTGTCCCCCAAAATTCTTTTTGTGTGGATTTCTCAGTAGGATTTCTGAAGTGCAACTCCGTGAGCTCCTATTTTTAATTAAAATCTACCAATGACAGCTTTTCAGTTTCGGTGAAATAAATTGCACACCTGTGAGCATGATATCCAAGGTTCCATCTCTCCTGACCCAGGACGGACGTTCTTTCCAGCCATGGTTTGCTATTCCACTTTCCTCCCCAGCAACACGATTATAAATGACCCCTGACAAAGTGACTCCCTTAGCATTTATGATTGGGAATCTCTGTGTTCTTGGTGCAAATCCCCCACACCGTACATCTGGTCTCTCTACAGAGAGGTGGATTGATGGTTTTCATTTGTGAGATTGCTTGCAGGAGCTAATAGGGTACATATTTAATGGATACACTTAGCTGTCTTATGTAAACTAGGCTACTCGAGTGAGTTTAAATTTTTTTGTGATATGAGGTTTTAATTTAGGCTCGATATGAATATGTTGACAATTGACCAGCATGCTAGAAATGTGAGTTCTATGAAGACTTACCAAGGAGTTTCTTCCTCGAAATATTGGTAAGAGTGGAAGACATACCAACATGCACACAGTCACTCACACAACACACACAAAGCCTGATAGTCTCTTTTACTCCTCTCTTCATCAACATTTACTGAGCTTCTACTTTGTGTTCAAGTTCTGTCTTGCTGTTGTTCTTGTGATAGTCTCTGCAACTCATCAGGCCAAAGTCTACCTTGGGAAGATTCCATTTGCCAAGCAGAACAGAAAGAAGAAAACAAACACATGAATCTTTTATAAGCTGCTACAGTACAAAAATAAAAATATAGCATCTAGAAATTATAATATGTATGTGTGAGAATTCTCTGCACATTTTCTTGACCTCATACCATCCTCAGCAGTTGAAAACCTAGTATAATTTTCAGAGAAAAAGCAAGGAGTTGGTGCCTTTTTCTCCATGATGAACCCTAAGGAGTCTCGGAAACTTCCTTAGTACCCGGTACAGTATTTCCTGTCTTTAACCTACATTCTTTTTGCTCCAATTTAAGCCATTCCCTTGAGTTATTCCTTTTAAAATCCGAATTCTGAGCGATGCAAAGGGCATATGGACTCCTAGAAAGTTCATGGAAAGGTTGAAGAATGGCGCTTTTCCAATTTAAACTATAGCTGAGTTTAGAAGTAAGCAGAAAGCAATTATACAGCCGAGAAGGTACCAGGGTGGCGGGATCAGCAACTCCACACCACCTATCCAAAAGCTTCCAAACATTCAGTGATGGTTGATTGTAATACTGTTGTTTACAGGTCTAATTTTCACTCGCACGGCATCCTATTTAATGAAAAACATTGCATTAAGAACACCTGCTAATCATCTGCTTCAGCTAATTTATAGGGGAAAATTCTAATAGTATCTTTACATTTCCTAATTAGGTGAGCATTACGAGTTTTAATTAATGTCTTAATTAGATGCCATTATCTACTCCTGGCAGCAGTACATTATTTGAAATCAGGCCTTGATTGCTATATTGAAATGTGTTCTTTTGCTCTACTATTATCATTTTTTTATTTTCAAGTAAACCAAGGAGTTGGTACCTTTCCCATTTGGGAAAGGATTCTCTGTGACTGTCAGTGCTATGCCTGAGAGTCATTTTTGAGACCAAGCACTACACTGTTATTCTAGCCTCTCTCTCTTCCTTGTGTCTCCCTCACTTGCAGCCCCGACTCAAGAGTCCATGGGGGTTGCCAACAGCCCACCCACCGGTGCCTGCTGCATGAGCACCATGTTCTGCACAAGCAATAGGAGCGAAGCAGAGGGGTACAAGGCAGCAAACACCTAGAAACCAAGGCAACCATCAAACTGTAGGGCTGCACGAACCGCCACCTCGCTCAGGATGCACTGCTCTGCAGCCTTTACTTTCAGGTCCACTTTTACTGTGCACATACAGGGAGCCAGGGAATGCAGGTAGGCGCTACACCTGGGGACCTCTGCAGAAGGTCATGACATCGCACCTCCGCCCTGGGGATTTGCTGATTTGGCTGTTTGTGATTTAACTCCCTAAAAAAGAAAAAGAAAAAGAAAAATCGTTTTCTTGCTGGACATTCTGTGCAAGTAGTCAGGGTAAGATGGCACGTTCTTTTCTACGCGTCAAGGACTCAATAGTCACAGAGTTGAAGGAGCTGGTGCCAGAAACAGAAGAGAAGAAGAGGAGGCGAGAGTACGTGGTGGTTTGTGATGTGGGTTCAGAACACGCACATGCGTGTGAGGTGCGTCTCACTCCGGTCCTGTCCTCTGTCCAGTGGGATTTCCAGGATCTCCACAGCTGGGAACACAACTAAATTTTGAGGACAATCTTTTTAGACAGACACCCAATTTGAATTGGATTTGGCTAACCAGATACAATCATGTCCATTTTTCTTGGAGACAGCTGAATGACTTGTGTGGCTCTCACACTAGAGCCAGCTTCATGCTGGGGATAATGTCATCCACTGCATAAACTTTGCTCACCACAGAGCAGGCAGCAGCCATATTGGCAACACCGCTTGTGGTGCACCTTTGGGAAAGCAATTCGGTTTGTAGTTTCAATTCTTCTGGCCCTCCATAAGTAATGTCGCCATCCGACTTAAAGTACTTAAAATAAAATCTTCTCCCTGTGACGGAAATGTCACTACTTTAAATGGCCAACACTTCTTATTTTTTCTGTTATTTTGTACTCAGCTGTTACAATCACAAATGCTTTCACAAAGCAATTGTCACAAAGTTGGAATGATTCTCTTGATTTTTATGGTGAAGAATTTTCAGTTGAAGAATGGACTGCTAGCAACAAATGCTACAAATACCCGAGAAGTGATTTTTATTTTGAGGGTCTCACTCTGTAGTATGGGCTGATTCTGAGCTCACTATGGAGGCCAGGCTGGTCTCAAACTCACAACAATTCTCCTGAGTCAGCCTGCCAAGTACTGGGATTATAGGTGAGCACCACCACGCCCATGTGGGGTTGGGAAATCGAACTCAAGGCTGTTTCTTTGTGCCTCTTGACAAAGCAATTCTCTATCCGTATTTGAGCTAGTATAAAGAAACGTTAGCACGCCCTGACTGCTCAGGTCAGATGTTCACAGTTCCTAGCCTTCCCGGTCTTGCCATACACCGTACTTTTACCGTCCCCCACTGTTACCAGTGTTGTTAATTTGGAAGAGATTCTCAGATTACAACTTTTTATCTGTACCTATGTTAGTGAGCATTTTAAAAGACAAAAACTCTTGTCTTTTAAAATAGGTACAATATTAAAATTTATTTTATAAGCAAATTGATAATGATTGTTTTATTATCAGGATTTGGATAATATTTACATTTCCCTGGTGACAATTTTATTTTACTCAAAGTCGGCTTGCTTGTTTATTTAAGTGTGGATTTAAAAAACATAGCCATTGGCTGATGTGGCTCTTAAATTCTATTGACATTGCTAATGTCTCTTCAATTTTTATTTTTTCCTTGTAATTTGTTCTGAAAGGAAAGATAACTGTCATATAAAGTATCTATAGCCACATTTCCAGTCTCATTTAACACATTCTCTCTCATTTTCTCTCCCTCTATTATATATGTTATACATGTCATATTTTATATGTTGTGAAATTATATATATATATATATATATATATATATATATATATATATATAATGATTATACATGCAATATATAATATACATGTAAAATGTATGTATATAATATAAAATGTAGTATGTATTATTTAAGGAAATACATAATGCATACATTTTACAGGTCTCAAAGGCATTTGGGCATGAGCATTTGATGTAATAGATTAGTTGTATCTTTCTATGAGGAAATCCACACCGTCCGGGCAGCTGTCTTTGAGTTGATATTCAGAACTCTAGATATTGATGGTCACTGTTCTGAATGCATTAACTTATTAGGGACTGAAAATAAAGTATCTTAACTTTGTCTGTCTTTGAATTCTTCTGTATAAAAAAACTCTACATAAATTATTTTGGTGGCTTAAAGTGCGTTGTATGCAGGTGAAGACGATTTCCACTGCTTTATATACCAACGTTGAAGCTCTCACTTCTCTGGCATCCTCTGACTAAATAACTGGATTTAATACCATTTCATGTGCGTCGGTTCTACGTGCTAGCAATCATCACTGATGCTCAGTGTCGGTCTTCAGCCAGTACTGGTCTTTATCAATCTTTGTAAAGTTTACTTCTGAGCTACTGTAACAAGATGCTGTTAGTCTAGAACAGCACCTTGTCACAGGACTAGCGGTCCTGAGTTTATCTCTTCCTCTTTCTTGCTCAGCTATTTCTCCAAAAGGTCTTGGTTCCTTTTCATAGCGAGTGATACTTAAGAGCACAAAGTATGTGCTGGAAGTTCCCAATTTTACTAGCTTGATATTTCTTTTTTAGAACTTTCTCACGAAAGAGCTAGGGAAAGGGGGCATTTTTTTAGAGCTAAAATACTCAACTTTACATTGATACTTCCAATTCAAGTTCAGGACCACCTGGTATTTATTTAGTTTTCACTTCACTTCTTGTCTGCTTTATCTTTGCCTTCAATGACACCAAGGAAATTACTCCCTGTTTTACCCTTTAATGTACAACAGTTTCAGGACAATAATATCAATGTCACCTTTGACACTATCGACACTGAAACCATTTAGCATTATTTTGGGTTTGTAATTTTATTTTATTTTTTTAGCAAGACAAAAAACTTCTGTACTTCTCTTCTATTTTTATTTTTTCCTTGTAATTTTTTTCTTGTTCTTTTGTCTTGTGTACTTCTACTTTTCTTTACATTAGTAACAATATTATTGTGACTTATATGGGTTAAAATAACTATGTCACCATCTTGATAAGCATTTTAATGGTTTTGTTTGAATTTCCCATTTATTTGGCCCCTGTTATATAATTTTGGCAAATATTCACATGCTTGCAAAGTCAAATCTCTAAAGCATTGTGTATTAAGCGTAGTCGGCCTATCGTATCTGTCTCCTTCCCCCTTATCCCTTCTTGCCTACAAAAGCAAACTTCTGTTTGTGTGGTAGATATTTTCATTGTTGTTTTAGTAAATGTGAGAAGGCTTCATATAATAACGTAGCATGTATAGAAACTTCGGTAAACGATAACAAATTATTTTATTTAAGTATGCTAAATAATATAATTTCTTCACTTTTCTGCCACCCCATCTTTAGAGGCCCTGCCATCTTATCATTTAAAGGAATCTATAACGGATTCTATAGAATTGTTCCATAGCCGATTATATTCCTTCTTTGTAGATTCACTAATGCTATTCAGTTAGTTCCCTGGAAACAGACATTTGAGACACCCCACGTTTTCCTGTTACAAACACGCTCTCTGTGCATAGATATACCGTGTGTGCACACTACAACAAACACTTGGGAAATGAAACATGGATCACGGGATGGGTGGCTGTGTAAGCCTGAATTATTGCCCATGCCCGTGCCCAGGTTACATCATTGGGCACATTTGTTGACACTATCTCATAGTCTTGGAAACAAAGCATGTTACCAACTTTTGGATATTTCAAATTTCCATTTATCCATTATTTCCAATATGAGATTCTTCTTATATGACTAAAGACAACTGGCATTTTTTCTATAAAATAAATGTCTATATCTCCAACTCCTTTTCCTACTGAAATATTTTTTACCATATCACTCTTTCTTTTTAGGTTGCAATTATATATTAGTCATATCAAGTCCTTGTGAGTGACATAAGTTACACAGCACATCAAAGCTCTATTGCCACTTTAAAGTCACCATTATCGAGTTGGGTATGGTTATGTCTACCTATAATCCCAGTACTCAGAAAGCTGTGAGTTCAAGGTGCCTGGGCACCAGAGTGACATCCTATTTCAGAAAATCAAAAAGAAAATAAAAAGACACCACAAACCATGTTACTGAAAAGAAAAGAAAATGTTAATGAACAGTGATTTTCCAAGAAGATGATAAACTAGTACCCAAAAATAAAGACATATAAACATAAAGCTGAAAGTATGGTTGTTTTATAAAACATAATCTATATAATCTTTCATGAAGACAGAACTTTCCAAGAAAGAGTCCAAAGTACTACAGTTTCTATTTTAAGGGGCTCCTGAAAAATGCAAACTGTTTTTCCATGTCTTTCAATTGATGTTATAACTATGGGGAGGGAAACAGAATCATGGGGGCGGTAAGGAAAGTCTTTCTAAGAAGAAAAGAAAATTGATAAATAAAAAGTATTCATAGGTCTATCATATGACGAGTACAACAGATATTCAGGAAAAGAGAGCAGTCAGGTTAAAAAGAAAAAAAAGCTGTTTATCCTCAAGCAAATATCATAAATGCACCTGAAGCCCCAAACCTCATTAGTAGAGACAGGCTTTTTTAAAAGTTAGATACACATTATAAAGAAAAATAATGGAAGACAAAAGCCCATTGAATATTTCAATTTTATCCTGAAAGGAGTTTGCTCTTATTTCCTTGAATATAATATTTGATAAAAACTTCATTTATTGCTTTATCAAAATTAGAGAAGAAAAAAAATCAACTTTCTGGGATACCTGAGGAAATATCAGTAGTCCTTTGGGTTAGCCTGGAATACATTATAAATTAAAGCAATATGCTATTTGGTACTTGAAATAAATGCTCTTTTCCAAATGTGATGAAGCTTTTTAATGAAAATTTTCTCTACTGCTGGATGGATGTATGACAGATCTTCTCAAATGTTTCAAATTGCATTTTTCTGTACATACTGGTTGCCAGCATGTATAAACACATAGAAGATATAAGTTAGAGAATAACAGATTTATTTTTCTGAAAGGGATCATGGGATCTTCTGTTTCTACTTCCTGTTACCTAATATATGTGTGTGTGTGTGTGTGTGTGTGTGTGTGTGTGTGTATGTATATATATATATATATATATATATATATATATATATATATATACATGTGTTTGTGTGTGTGTGTGTGTGTGTGTGTGTGTGTGTGTATGTATAAATATGTCACTGGGTTACATTATGTGGCCCTAGGTATAATGCTACTTATTGGAATGGCAAAGACAAAATTCTTAACTTTGATTTCTTCTAATTTTTGTCTTCTGAGGTGATTCTCTTAATTAATATCAGTTATAATTTAAAAAGTACATAAGAGCTTCCCTTTACCACAGATATACCATATGCCAAATAATACTAGAATATTTAACATGAAATATCAACATTTTTGAATTAAGCACCAAATGTAAAATAATCTCTCATGTTTTATAGGCGTGGCCCAAAAGAACATATATTTTTTAAACTATTTCATACTAGATCTTGAATTTAAAAGCCTTCCAAGCTAACCTCAAAAGTGCAACCTCCTCACCACGATTAAGATGAACATTTTTGTTTTTAATTTTGAGGATGAAGGACGACAGAGGAAAAGATATACACAAAATTAGTCATTACTGCAAATTTTACGTTAGATGTCCCTGACCAAAGGAGGTCTATGCTTGGGCAGTCTGGTGTGAGGCTTCATCGTGGGAGTCTATAGAAAACTTCCTGCTCATCTGTCTTCATTAGTGGCTCTTGACACATCCAAATAGTCTTGAAAAAAATGCTACAGCTAAAAGACAAAGAGCCAGGCACAAGCGACTTCTCTCCAGTCCGGCTCAGAAGAGCATTAAAGCTCTGGCTGGCTAACACCTCTGTATGCGAAGGTGACTTCTGCCCTCCAAGCTGCTTTCACATCCTGGGACACGTTCCTGGACCCCACATTCCACACCCCACTGACCCCTGCCTGATAAGTGGTGAAGGTACCACTTTGAAGGGGGACAGAACTCGGTGGCTCCTACAAGCTGCCATGGCGTCCACAGCTTTGATGTATCCAAGATGGAGTCCTAACCCTAGCACCAGCAAACACTCACGAGATAACTGTGAACAAAATGGCCTAAAATTAGAAACCGAACTTTATTGTTAACAGTGTGTGCACCTGCTATTTTTTTTTTTTTTTTTGTAAAACATGGTTACCGTGGTAAGTAAGAACATATTAATCACAGCTTCAGAGTACAATTTGATGTGAGTTGTAGGGACTTTTCCAGGGTGATTTTATTTATTTATTTATTTGCCCATCTACTTATTTACTTATTTATTGGAGACAGGGTATCACTCTGTAGCCCAGGCTGGTCCTGAACTCACAGGTGAAGCCCAGGCTGGCCTTGGATTGAGGACAATCTGCCTGCCTCAGTCTCCCGACTGCTGGGATTACAGGCAAGCACCATCATGCCCAGCTTTACGTGGTGCAGGGAACATGAACTTAGGGCCTTGTGCTTGCAAGGCGAGTGTTTTGACTCTGGTGCCACTCCTCCAGCCCGATCAAGAGTGACTTCATATCCCACAGACAAGAATGTGAAATGTTCACGTACCCAAAAGAGCACAAACCTGTGATCACAAACCTGCGCCCACAGAAATCTGGTTACAAATGGAGACTTGGTCTACTGGGAAACATGCTTCATCTCTTAGAATTCTATTTCTGTTATCTCTAAACTGGGTATGGTTTCCTCACCCTCCAAATGTGTCCCCTTTCCATCCATTTGGTTTATTCTCTAACCTCCTTACCTCCCTGTTACAGCTGGGGTCTGGAATATCCCCAAAGGCCTCATGTGTTGTTTTCAAGGTGATTAGATTGTGGGGGTTAATTGGATCATGTGGATCAATCTTCACATTTAACATGCTCTTAAGTGGTAGTGCCTACTTAGGAGTGACGGATCACCAAGGTGTGGCCTGGAGGAATATATCCCTACCCTCAGCTCCTTCCTGACCTGTCACTTTGCCTCCTGTTCCAACGAAAGGTACAGCTTTCCTCTGGCAAGGGCCTCTGCCATATTTTCCACTGTTGCTACCAGATGAAGTTCTTGCTTGCTTACTGGACACCTTTCTGACTAATCTTTGGGTTGCACGATGGAATCAACCACTGTGTGCTATTTCTCTCACCGCTTAACTCTGCACATGTGAAGCAACCCATGCATTATAGCAATCTGCTCAACGTACTACAGAATAAACCAAGCAAAAACACATGAACCAGGGATATTCCCACCTTAAAAGCAAATTGAGAGAGATAAATGGAGCAACTTACTCGATAGCTGTAAGGTGCCAATTCACTGCTGTTAAAACTGTATAAGTTCCAGCAACATGAAGGTGCATCAGGTAGACTTGACCTTCAGTGAACTCACATTTTAGTAGACACAATGAAACACTAAAATCTAACTTATATAATAAATTGTTGATTAATTTTATAACTACTCCAAGGGAGAAGTAAACGATAGGTTTAGAGCGTACAGGAGGAAAATGCTAACTCTCTGAGGGAAGGGAAGTCTTCCTAAACAAGCAATGATTAATTTTATTCGAGACAGATAGGTGAGTTTTCTAGGGTTTGGGAAGGGCTGGAGATCTGTTCCTACATTCCAATGTCAGAGAACAGCAAAGGGGGTTGAAGATTCCCATGTTAGTATCTGCAGTGTGGTGTGAGAACAGCTGTATGCTTGCGTTGGGATGAGTCTACTGCTGGGCCTGATGGAGAGCAGCTGCTCAATCAAGAGTGCTCATCAGGGCTGAAGCTGGAGCTACCCTTCAAAGATGGCACCCATCTCTGTAGCCATGTGCTGGACGTTGGAGGAAGTCTATCGCATTGGCTGGCGGAGAGAACTGTCCAATCAAGAGTGGTCATCCGGGCGCTGGCTCCTGTTGAAGCCAGAGCTACGCTTCAAAGGTGGCACCTGTCTCTATAGCCCTGGTGTGAACACCTACCGCACCACTCAGGTGAAATATCTATTTTTAACATAATGGTATATAAATGTTATATATAATGTATTAATACATGTGTTGATACACTGTGGGCCCACGGGTACAGCCTTATACCCAGCACTCCAGGAGGCTGACACAAGGGATCACAAGTTCAAGCACAGTCTGAGAAACTTAGTGACTTAGTGGCCCCTTCACGGGAGCCAAAATAAAACTGCAAATAAACTGGTGATGCAGATCCGTGAGGAGGCGGCATGTGAAGGTCTCAGCTCAATTTCCAGTACAAGAAAAAAAAAATAAGAAAAAAGAACTAAAGAACTCTCCCTGTCCCCCAAAACTCAACCAAGCTCATGCCAGTATTTTTTCTAATTTTAAAGTGTTTTTACTTAAGTGATAATTAAGAAAATTTTAGAAATCTCAGAATATTAGCAAATAAAAGTGTATATAGTATATGTGTGTGTGTGTTTTAACAATTCAAATAATATGTGGTTATGGATAACACTGCTATAGAAAAATCTTTGAAATTCACAAATTTGCATACTACTACATCTGCTTGGGTAGAATGAAAAAAATTATTTTGACTTAGTAGTTATGATCTTTAAAAGTGAGTTTAAATTACACTGCTATATGGAAACACAATTTTCTCCCTGCTACAGGGTATTGAACCCAATGCCTTCATCCTGAGGCTTCATCCTTGAACTCAGAACTTTTTAACAGTTTTGCATTTTTAGGCAAGGTCCCATTAAGTCACTAACTTGCTCAGGCTGGGCTCAAATTTGTGATCCTCCTGCCTTAATTTACCAGAGTGGCTAGACAACAAGGGGTAGTCACCCGGCCCAGCTGGGAACACCATGCTTCTTCATGGTGGCTGATCTTTCAACATTTTTTTCTTAATTTCATGTCAGAAGCAAAGTAACTGTGAGCACCTACACATGGTGGAGAGTGTCAGTTTGTTGAAAACATAGTAACTTGGCAAGTGACATAGTGTATGAAAGTTGTGGATGTGGCTCATGTTGCATGCTCAGAAAAACCAGCAAAACAACCACAAGCCCCTCACGGAGTTGCATCTCGGGACCACGGCAAGAAAGTCTCAGAAGATTTCCTCTATATCTGGAATCTAATAAGTGAATAATATTGAAAGATGTGAAGGTCTGATTCTTTCTTTTTTTCTAATCTTTTTACAATTATTTTTATTTACTAGTTTCACATAATCCATATAACATTAAGCATAATTTTATATTTATGTAGCAGAAAAAGTATTATCTTCTGTTCTAAATTGACAATATTAGTTTTTTAATAAGTTTCCCCCTTTGGTCTTCAAATTATGCACACTTAAAACTAATGTTTTCAGATCAATTTAGAAAATAGGTGCCATGACCAAAAATGTTTTCTATTTAAAAAGGAAAAAACAAAATCTTTTGAAGGCTAAGCTTTTTTTTTTTTTTGTGAAGTGAGAAAACATTTCACAGAGTATTTGCTGAAAGCAATCAATAAGTCCCTAGTAGGTATAAGTCAATATATATCAAGTCAAAAGTACACTATTGCTTGGAAGTCAATATGTTTTACCAAACATATGGAGAATTTACATTGAAACAAGCTCTGGCACTTCCAATCCAATCTCCCTCCCCCTCGGACTGCATAACGAACAACAACTCAAGCAAAATCAGGAGCTAATGAAATCACTCAGCACAAATTGCATTTAGCCAACTTTCAAGAAAATAATATTTTATTTCATTTGCTCCAAAAAACTGGCTCAGATTAAATTAGCTCATCAGCATACTTTAAAGCTCTCTCTTCTCGTCTTAGCTGGCTACAACTGTGGAGCCAGCACCACCGCAATGAAGGAACTGTGGACAGATGCACAGCCGGTTCCCAGCTCCACGTGAGCACTGGGCAATCCTGTGGTCGGGGGGAGGCTACTGATCCTGTTGGAGCTCAATTCTTTCTCCTTTTGTCCCCTCCACGTTGATGGAACTAAATGTTTCAATCATAGTCGCTCACTCTTTTCTGCTACCTCACTAGTTTAAATGCTGTCCCCCTTAGGAGACGGAGAGGCAGCTGAGTGGCGGAAGGCTGCACTACCGCACAGAGGGCTCTCTTCTTGGTACCTGGGCTTCACTCTAAGCATTGGGCATGCACGACTTGTGCCCCGCTAGCAGGTGTCTGACCTTGGGTGACCTTTCTGACTGTTTTCTACAAAGCAGGATGGACAGGAATGTCATTACCCAGCAGAGGGGGGGTAAACAGTTTCCTGGAGACCAGCATCACTTTGCTAATCAGAAGTGTTCCGTCACCAAAGCTAGTATCTATCATATGCCTATACTACATTTTGTTCTTTAAATCTTATATGACCCACCTTTATTTTATAGACTAGAAGGTTGTCACTTTGGTTATCTGGAAACTGAAATGGGCACAAGGTACAAGGCAGGTGGCTTTCTGCATTCTCCCTGAGGCAAGATCTGTTCTGACAAGCACTGGTAGGAAGTAGCCTGTGGACCCCAAGGAGGGAAGGAGGACCTCAGCAACAGGACAGGCAACAGAGCCAGGGCCCTGCCTGCTCACCCAGGCAACGCTAGCGGAGCAAGAGAAGAGCCCCAGTCAGGAAGAACAGGCTGCAGTCTTGAAGCCAGGCCCAAGAAGGGCACTACGGAAGCACAGGACAGGGAGTGCCTTCCTGAAGTTTGAAGATAAGGATGGACTCCGTGGAAATTCTTGAGCATGGGCTAGCTTGGGGTTTAGCTGGATATGGAGACTCTGGGGCAGATGCAGACGAAGTTAAGACTCTGGTGACCATTACCAAGCATATGAATGTGCTCTCACTGCTTTATGAGAGTGGCAGATAACAAGTCTCTGAGTTTAAGAGATTAGGGGAGAGAATTTCATAAGGATGAGAAAGTAGTTTTAATAGAAACTAAATAAATAACCAGGCCAAGTGGTGAAGATCTGTAATACCAGCACTCCGGGAGGCTCAGGCAGGCAGATCACAGGTTTAACCTCTTCTTGGGCAACCAAGTGATTTAGCAAATTCCTGTTTCAAATTAAAACTGAAAATTGGGTTAACGATGTAGCTTAGCACAAAGCCACTGGATGGGATCCCCAGTACAAAAACATAAAATAAGATAATTAAATTACCTAGTAGCTTCTAATAATACATGGAAATGTACTATAAAATGAAAGGGCATATGTTGGTTTTATATACTCAATTTAAAATTCAAAATATTGTATATGAATTTTATTTTGTGAGACATAAATATTATATATGCATTATGCATATAGTATACATGTAAATATTATATGTATATATGGTTTATGTGGTCAATTGTGGGTATGTACATACACACACACAGAGACAAATATACACACACACCTACTGTATAATCTGAATTGTTTTAATTGAGCCAGGCTCAGTAGTATAGGATCTTATTTTCTGTTTATTTATTCCTTTACTACAGATATGTCATGTGTCACCATTCTCAGCCTATGTGATGCTGGGGACTTGAATCAAGGGCTCCAGCTTGCCAAAGCCAGTGCTTTCGCCCACTGAGCTATACCTCCAGCCCCTAAACAGAACTTTTTGAGGAAGGGAGCCTCAACAATAGCGCAAAGAACTGCTAGCAAAAGAGAAGAAAGTGATGAAGGCATTGACTAGGAGGCTGCAAGAGTATTTTCAGCAGCTGTTTCCTAAAATGCACTTGAGGGAACTCTCATTTTAAGAGTTCTCTCTTAAGAATTGCATAGGCAAAATAGAAAATTTTGTGGAGATGAGTTCAGAGCTCAATGAAGCAACATAGGCTTACAGGATAGCTAATAAGTTGCTGTTCACAAGAAACACGTAGCTCAGAATACCCTATTCCCTGGGTGTATTAGTTTGGGTTCTTTCAAAAGACAGAATATAGAGATTTTATCACAAAGGGTCTATCAGGAAGGCTTACAAATCCAAGAATAGAAGTGGTCCAAGATGGCTGCTTAGCTGTGAAGTAGATCTCCCATCCGGGAAGAATGAAGTCTGAAGATTGGCAACTGAAGAGCAGCAACTGGCAGACAGGCACAAGTCAAGACTGGAGCGAATCTGTGCTGACGATCCGTGACATGTAGCAAGTCAGTGCCTGTAAATAATTGTGAAGGTGAGATCTTTCCTAGCGGAAGAAGCTATAACAATCTTGCCTCTTCCTTTTATACCCTGGGAGTTCCGGTTGGCCCTCCCACATCTGGGTAGGAGTTCTTCTCTCATTGGCCAGCCCACAAATCACTCAAACTCTAATCCAGACCGCTTCTTGATCCCCAATCTAGGTGTGGTTCACAAATCCTAATCCTAATGGAGGTGCAGTTCCTAATTCTCTCAAATTGACATAATCCCTTCAATGGTCACACTGGGCCACTGGCATGCCCATTAAAGAAGCATCTTGGAGAATCATAATCACCTGGTCATACTTTGCCTCATGAAATCTTCCCTGCCTAGCAAGATCACAAATGATGCATGAACCATGGCTTCAACATTTGGATCATCAATTTCTAGAAGAGTTTGGCATGAGGTGTATCTTCCAGAAACATTTTCTAAATGAAGTGGAATGAAGGGCCTGAGCTAGAACTGGAGGATGGAGCCAGACCAGACAACTTCCCGGGCCCCAGTCTCTGTGCTTCTTTGTTCTCCTATCCTTGCTTTTCAGGATTGGCTATTCAACAGTTAGATTTGAACTACAGGATCATAGGAAAAAAAAGAAAACATTACCTGTTAAATCTTGGACTTGGATCTCAGATACTCTTTCATTAACTTAGAACTTCAACTGATTTGTCTTTTAAGTCACGAGAGAGAGAGACTAGAAGAGAGGTGATGGATTGCTAGGAAAGGGATGAGTCTCTGAAAGTGGGAGTGGGAAGGTGTAGAGTGAGTGTAACTGAGAGGGAAAAAGAGGCCCAAAGCAGTGTAGTTGGTCATTGTCTCCCCAAACCCTGTTCCCAGTATATTATCAAATCAGTAGTTCACATATGCATAAAAAAGGCATTATAGAAAATGTTTCCTGGGATTGGTGATTTAGATGAGTGGTACAGCACTTGCCCAGCAAGCTTGAGGCCCGAGGTTTATAGGTTCAGTCTTCAGCATCACTCCTCCCCCCCCCCATTCCCCCGCCACACACACACACACATACAAGAAGAAAGAAGGAAAAAAAAATAACAATGGTAGCATCCTTACCAAAAAAAAAAAAAAAATCCATGCTACAGACAATGAATGCCAAGCAATATGATGATGTAATCCCACCTAATGCCCAGGAAAACAGTGACTCTAGAGGTGAGGGACTTTGACAAAAGGATGGATTTTCTTCTCACACATGGTGAAACAGTGGAAAAAACTGCTTATTCCAACTTAAGTTTTCTCATCTTTAAACGTGAAAAATTCATAATATTACCTATGGAGTATAATATTTGAGTGTACTAAACGACATTCTTGATGTATTTTTGGGGTCTACCCGAGGCACAGTACCTCCTTGATTTACATGTATGTGTTATTCCAAGGAGCGAGAGGAACTCTACATCTAGTGTTGGTATGGATAAAGGAACAACATTGTGTTTTTCCTCTGAGCAGTACAAAGATGAGAATGACATCAAACCCAAGCAATGTAGACTCAAGAGGACATATCACCTGACTTCTGTTTTTTTCCTACTTTTCAGAGCACAAAATTCCTGTTCAAAATCATTTGTCTTTTATGAGCAATGATTATGAGAGACACATTTCGCTGCCTGACAATCTCGTGCTTGGCACAGTACTAAACACACATTCTCAGCTGGTGCTTGCCACAGTCTTATGAGCTGCATAATGTTGTGCCCACCATGATTTCCAGCCAGAAGATGATATTTTGCAGGAAACAAAAGACCATCAAATCTGGAGAGGTTGGAGCCAGACATGGAGGGAATGCAAACCAGGCTCGGTGCAATTACTCTTGTGAAAGCACAGCTGCTGAGGCTCTACACTGGAGAGCCAAAGGCTACAGCTTTCCCTTAGACACAAGCTGAACGCGGGTTGTGTAAGCTGTGATTTAAGCAGATTAATGGGACATATTTCCTACTTTCATACCAAAATTATAACTTCAAACATAAGGACATTTTCCCCGTGGATTTCTCACATTTTACAAATGCATTTTTTTTTTTTTGGAAACTACCTACTCTCCACATTCCTTTAGGAAAAAAAATATTCTTGGGGCTGAGTGTGTAGCTCCGAGAATAAAGCAGTCACCTGGCAAGTGCGAGGCCCTGGGTTTGATTCCCCAGCAAAATAAAGCCTAATTCCAGCACTGGGGAGGCTCAAACAGGAGTATTGTCATCAGAAGCCAACTGGAGCTGCAGAGTCCAGGACTAGAGCCTGGACTTAGGGAGTGGGGGATAGAGGGAGAGACAGAGAACCAAATTCTTGGGCCAGGTAACCAGCTGTGCCACTGACTAGCTTAAAGTGACATTTAAGTGAGTGAACCCTAGCCTCAGCCGTGTTCTTGTCTTTCAATTGGGACAGTAATGGTCCTTTCCTTATTAGGGAAAGTTAAATTATCTAACCTTCTGTTGCAGTTCATTGTCTATTGTCTTGAACACATACTAAGTGTTGAAAAGTTTTCAGCTCATAGCTGTGTTCTTGCCCCTGAAGCCCTGACATTTTCCTATTAAACTTTTGGATTTACATAAAATTTCCTCTCATTGAGGTTTATCTTCCAAATAATCCTTTGGATTTAAAATTTATCTCTAACCCTTTCTTCTCATGATGAGCATTTTGAGAATAGGTATACTATGGAAATTTCACAATTCTTGAGCCTTAAGAAACCCTTAATTTTTATTAAAATAGTTTTATTCTGTTCTGATCTCCTTCCTCTCTATACATCTTGCTTTCCCTGAATACTGGCTAAATTTTACCAAATCACCTCCACTTCTCTCTCCTGCATCATGAAAATATTGATTTAAAAATTAACTCAGCAGTAACACCTCTGAATGTGGTGAGAAAGCACAAAAAAATTGCAACCAGTCTTTATTTTCTGACCCAAAAACTGAAAAGCTCTAATTCGATTGTATTCTGTGACCAGAGATGCCCTGTTGGTCACTGTCCTCTTTGCTGTTGCTCATCTCCATGCATGACTGCTCCAATCAGAAAGTCACCAGGTCACCCTGGGGGCGTGGCAGCAGCTGTGGCATCTCCACCCACACCTGCGTGGCTCCCACTTCTGTTCAAAGTGAAGCAGACGGATCAAACGCCTGTGGATAATTGGGCCCTTAATTGTGTGTTGTTTTCCAAAATTGGTGTGGAAGGGGAGGGAAGTAGACCTTGGCTCACCTGTGTGACCCTTTATGTATACCTGGAAATGCCACATAAGCTTTAGTTTGAATTCTCTGGGGTGGAAATGTGTTTAACGTGAAGGCTGTGAGAAATGCCCTGCCCATGGGAGCTACTGTAATTGTTAGGAATATCCATTGTCCTTTCGGTTCTTACCACGTTGATAAAATGAAATGTCCAGGGATGTTGACTTCACATTAAATGGCATAATATTGACATGTGCCTGGAGTCCAAGAATGCACATATTCACATAGTTTATGTCCGTTTTCCTCATTAAATTTTCCTCTTAGCTCTCTCTCTCTGTCTCTCTCTCTCTCTGTCTCTCTCTCTCTCTCCCTCATTCTCTAGCTAGACTCCAATTAGTAATCTGATCCTGACACTCTCCCCACCACATTTTAACTTAGGTTTCTCAGAAGGTATTCCATAAACTGAGAAATTTGCTAAACAACCTTCAGTGGATATTTAGACATGGGGGAAAAACACAAAACAAAGCAAACTCAACTTCGGCAAAGGCTTCGAGAGTTCTACATAATCAGCACATCCTTGTTGTACACTCCTCTTCCTAGTACTGTCGGCATCTTCTCTCTCCTGGACTGTTGAGACCATCTTGGATCTGGATCCTGCAACTTTTCTGCCATTCTCCAATTCTTTCTTCACATTGCCGATATTCGCATATGGTCAGATTGCTCGTGTTCCCATGAAAAATCACCTAGAGTTCTGACATTATAAAAACCCAGCTCTCTTGCAGCACACTAATAAGTGTGCCTGTGTTGGCTTCTTTTTACTTTTCAGATTCATAGTTGCCTCACCTTCCTACTATAGAAACATTAGACCTTTTTATCTGGATTATTTTTATGTTAAAACAGAGTCTTCCTAACCTCTAGGGCTTCAAATGCACTGTCTTGTACATTCACATTCATACCATCCAGGTATACTTGACATGCAGCTGAGGTCTCCAGAGCAGTGGTCCCTAACTTTTTTGACACCAGGGACTAGTTTAGTCGAAGACCATCTTACCAAGCAATAGGTGGGGTCGTGAGGGGTAACTTGTGATGTAATAGGTTACTGGAAGATAGTTTAGACACTGGAAGCAACAGCAGAAAGGTAACGGGGCAAATCTCCACCTCCTTTAAGTCAATAGTGGCACTAGAACCCAACAGGAATGCACTGATGAGGCAGAGCTCTGCTGGTGGTTCATCTCTTGATCTTAGCTCATCTGTCCCAGTGGCCCAGTCTGCCCAAGGACAGGGACCATGGTATGAGTCCATGGCCAGGGTGGTGGGATCTCTGCTCTAGACTATTTCTGTGTTTTTCAAAAGACCCCCATAGCAGCTTTGTGCATACACTTGAGAGAGCTGTTCTTGTGCTATGATTTTGGGGGTTACCTGAGGGCACAGACTGTGTAGAGGACTGCCATATGCCATAGGCCTGCGGTGCTTCGCATTCTCCTTTCTTTCTCCCAGGAGACATACCAGTGTGTTCAGAACTCTCAGACCTGCCAGCAAGTTCGGAATCATCATACCTCTGCCTGACTCATGTACATCTGCATATGACTCAAGACTTATCACCAGGTTAGTTTTCCTAAGGGCCTCCATTAAAAAAAACATAAATAAAAATGACTTCCTTCACATTTCAGACCAGCTTTTACGTCTATGGGATGCTTGTTTTTATGCCTAATGTGTTGTCAATTGTTGGTGAATCCATTTCCTAATTCTAGGCATTTATCTTAAGTAGAAGAAATGTGTTTGATCTTCTGAGCCTAATTCAGTGCCTAACTATACTAGGAACTCATTGTGAAGCCTACGTTAATGGGATAAATACACAATTGGATGTCTGTTTTGCTTGATGTATGTATAGGAAGCTAAGTTTTGCTTTTATTTTTTTACTCCCATCATTTTGGCTACATTGTTGATCAGTTGTTTTCAAACAGAGTCAAACTTCAGAAACACTTGAGACTGGTTTGCAAACATTCCTAAACAGTGTCTCTCAAATGTCAGAGCACATAGCCCTAGCCAAAGGATTTTAGGATCTTTTCACTAGGTCTGGAGTGGGGCCTGTTACTCTATATTTTCAGTAGTCCATCAGAAAATTGCCTTCCTGCTGGTCCAGGACCACAAGAAGTAGAGAGGATCAAAATCTCTGGGGATCAGATTCAGGAACGTGCAGACCTTCCAACAGAAATTACTGTCATAGTCAGATTGTCCTCCTCTTGAGGTATTAATATGCATGTTCTCTATCATTTACATACTCTGTTACTGTGGCACAGCTTGTCAGAAATTCCACTCGGAGAGGTGGCAAACTTCATGGAGGAGATAGGACTGCAGTTGACCTCTTGGATCCCGCAGTCTAACAGGAGAAACAGATAAAATATATAAAGCAAATTACTTCACGTTGAGAAAAATGTCAAAAAAAAACTTATGGAGGCAAGCCGATACTTGCAATGATGAGGGAAGGAAAGACTTGCAGTAAAGCTAGATTTGAGTGGTGCAAATTTCTCCCCAGTGGGATTAGCAGGGCATCAATATTTTTAAGAGTTAAGAAAGTATTAAGCCCATATGTGTGAAAAAAAAACTAGCAAAACTCTAGAATCTTTCCCAAGATGAATGGGAAAGTACAAATGGAAGAGAATCATGTGGTGAGGTGGACAATGACCAGACAAAGTCCCATAATTTGATCACCTAACCTGGGTCGGTATGGAAGCACAGGAACAGAAACTTTCCCGCCCCAGCCTCTAGCACACAGCTGCGGTGTCACTTGAAAAAGTATGTCTTGGTCACTTTGACCAAGCAATCCTCCTCCAGGAAATAGTGGGGCGGGAATGATCTTCCAAAACCCACGCAGGAACTATTTTATTTGTGAATATCTGGAAATACTCTTTCAACAAAGAGACAATATGGACAATGGAAGAAACATCCCTGTTTATTTGTATGTGGTACAATACCTTCAAACCTCTTTTACTCTTCTTCACATTGTAAAAATAATGAAGCCTAAAAGGACATTTTCCTTGCTCAGGTATTTACCAGTGACTCTAAAGCTTCCATCATGTGCTGAGTTCTATGCACCTTACAATGACAAGAACATCAATCCCCTTTTTCTGGGTGATTGAGCAAGAGGATCAGAAGTTCCAGCTCAGCCTCAGTATTTTATCAACTTAACAAGACCGTGTCTAAAAAGAAAAGAGGTTATATAAATTATATATATATATATATATATATATATATATATATATATATATATGTAATTTTTATAAAGGCCTGGAGATGTAGTTCAATGCAATAGCCCTGGGTTCAATTCCCATTACTACAAAAGAATAGGCCCTTACATGTCTACCAATTCCTAGGACAAAGGACTTTCCAACTGGCATGAAGTTTTTTTACACACTCACAAATGTATGTCTGCAAATGTATGTGTGGATATGTATATATACATATATGCATGTAATGTGATATAAAACATGACAAATTTACTTTCCGTGGAAAAGTTTAAGAATTCAGAATTTCAGAAAATGGGTTAGCAAATAAAAGTCTCTGTCCCTGTTTTCTCTTTCACTTTTTTGATAAGAAAAATTCTCTATACTTCGATAAAGGGAATTCACTACTGACTTCATCAATTGTCAAGTGAAACGTAGAATGGCACTTACTTTGCTTGGGTACTTACCCCGTTACCCACAAGGGCATTTGAGTCCCCATCTTACACAGCAGTCTGCTGTTGCTGGGACAACTGTAAGAAGCTTGTAAATCTGTAAGATAAATGGCTAACCACTGCCCCACCTAGGTTTACATGTGTATATCCCACCTGTCGGGAAAGGGCAGGTGTGTAGACACCTCCAGCCTCTGACCTCTGGGTTCTTGCACCTGCAGAGTGGATCCTGGGGCCCCAGTGGCTGTCCTCATGCAGCATGGGGAACCCTGGAAGAAAGCACTTCTCCTAAAACAAGGAAATCTAACTTAAAACTCCACCACTGTGCCGCAGCCTGCACACAATAGCTTCAGTCAGCGGGTTAGCTAAAGTAACCTGGGTAACCTGGGTGCCCACGCTGTCTGGTTGTCTGCCTTATACCCTTCACGTTTTGACTTTGTGAAGGCATTCGGCCTTCAACCACTGAAGCAAACATGCTGATTCAACATTCCTGCCACTTTGTGGGCTACTTCTTTATACGTTCACCCAGGAGTTTGTCACTGAACTTTAGAAATAAAAAGAAGAGATTCATCTAATGTGACTGTTTGGCTGCCAGTTACCATAGCAACTATTGTTTTAGTCGATGGTAAGTCACACTCCACACTGCAGACACCAGGGATTCCATGCCATGGGGAAATTCCCACTCCTCACTCCTACAACTTCGCCCTTGCTCCCCAGTGACGGCTACTTTTATCATCAGTATCATTCCCTCTCCAAGACCATCTGAAGGCAATATTCTAGTTATAAGCAGAAGAGTTACAGTGTTCTAGTTTCAGGGATTTAGAGAGCAAACCTAATATCAGAAGGATTTAAATATGTATAAAATAATTTTGAATAGAACAAAAAAACCCACCTTATTCAAACAATTGTTTACAATCAGTCTTTGAACCTCTGATAAGATGAAAGTGTTGTAAACGGCGCATAGCAATCTTCCTGTCCAAACAAAGGATGGACTTGGGAGGCATGGACGACAGGGTATGAGGCTTTAATTTCCTTTTGCAAAAGGGTGTCCTTCCCACGTGCAAGTGGAGAAAAGACCGGCAAGCATGGTTGGGGGGACCTATTTCCTAACTCGCAAGGCCCTCCCCCCGCCGTTTCCCATTGGCAGGATTCACAGTCTTCCCAGGAAGGTCTAAAGCATTGGCTCAGGACCACGTTCATCACAATGTTATTACTCAGGGCCAAGTTTATCACAAAGTCACATCCTAATCCCTCCTCCCTCCTTTCTGCCTGTGCCTGGTCACCTGGTCGGGTATGGTGCAAAAATGTAAAGATCCGCCATCTTGAACAATGTGCCACCATTACCGCTAGGTGATGCTCACAAAAGCAAGTGGGGAAGTCATGGATAGATGCTGTCTGGGTGTTTCCTTGTTGCCATTGGTGTAACCATTGAATTGGTTACAGGGAGTTGGGGGGCTGTTTCTATAGCTATTTTAACTTTGAGGCTCTAGGACATTACAGCAGTTAAATAGGGTGAAATCGAATTAAAAGCCAGCCATCTATTTTATACTGAAATGCAGAGGAGCATGGGAGTTTCACCTGCAACAGTATCTGACAGCCAAGAAATGGGTTCCATTCTTCAGTAGTGAGAGTGGCTCTCTGGCATAGATTTCCAGTTGGATACAATGGCAACTGGCATCAACTAAACAAAGATCATTCACATTGAACAAAGAGACTCTCACCCTGGAAAAGCTTCTGGGGTTTCTGGTCACTCACCTGAGTGGTTAAAATGTTAAAATAATGATTCGGGATAAAATCTTTATTCTCCTGTTTCCTGTGGAACAGACTTTGGGTTTCAATGACACATGCTCAGTCAAATGTCTTTAAGTATATTGCAATCCTTTCCACTAAGGTTCTTTAGCATGTTTAATGGATGAATATAGATTATGTGCAGCATTTGTCGATGATTTGATGGCAGAAATACTTGTTAAACATTGCAAGAGAGCTTTCGATCCATGTTCAGAGATAGAGAAGCCCTCCGTGTATATTTGTCCTAAAATAATGTTATTTAAATTCTTTAATGTTGTCGACTCTTCTTTCTTTTAAGCTCCTGAGTGTATTTGAGTCGCAATTTTGATCCAGTTTAGGAAGGTTACTTTGGTTCATTTCCAACTATTTGAAGTCAAAATAGAAATATATCTCACCCCAGTGAGAATGGCCTATATCAACAAGTCAAATAATAATCAGTGCTGGCGTGGCTGTGGGGAGAAATGAACCCTTCTGCACTGCAGGTGGGAATGTAAATTTGTACAACCCCTTTGGAAAGCAGTATGGAGAGCTCTCAAAAGACTAGAAATAAATGTCCCCTTCGATCCAGTGACACTCCTCCTGGGAATATATCCAAAAGAGGCCAAAACAACATACAACAGATATTTGTATACCCATGCTCATAGCAGCACAACTAACAATAGCTAAAATATGGAAGTCACCAAAATACCTGTCAGCAGACCAGTGGATACACAAATTGTGGTATTTATACACAGTGGAATACTATATATCTATAATGTCCAACAGCGTGGAGGCTTTTATGGGCAAATGGAAGAAACTTGAGAACATCATGCTTAGTGAAGTGAGTCAGAAGCAGAAGGTGAAACATCAAATGGTCTCTCTGATATGAGAGACCCAGATCACAACTCTTATGGAACTTAAAGTGAAAAACAAAGTGAAACAGGGGTGTAAGGCATCGAGAGAGTGAGGGGTAGGTAGGGGAGGGACAAAAGAAGAGTGGGAAAGCCCTTGTCACCTTGACAAGATACATATGTGCATAAAAGGCTCAACTCCATTGTAAACCTTAAATTTTGCACATATACATATCAATAAAATGGAGAAAAAAACATATGAATGAAGCCAAAATGGCCTTGGCTAAGGTCATAAAAGTTGCAGATCAAAGAAGAGTTGCTCTAATAAAGCACTGGAAAGTAGAGAGGTAACAGTAATTGCAAGAGGGAGAAAAATGATCATGCAAGCTGGCTTGATTATGCATCTCACAGATGATAAAGGCATGCATCTCCAACATGCAGACACGATTGTCCAAGTACATTCAGTATATTACAAAACAACTATGAAATCAGCAGAATTTGAAAGTAAGCAAAGGATGACATGAATATATACCTTAATATCTTGCTACCATCTGTGTTTTCTATTATTATTAGCTAATATCTTAAAAATATACTCTAAGCAGCATTTATCCTTTTATTTAATAAGTAAAATTTATATTTTAATTATATATTGTATAATATGTACATGATTTAATGAGTCTAATATAATAGATGTAATTTCTTTTCTTCAGATTCAGGGATTGAACCCAAGACCTCGTTCTTGCTAGATAAAGGCTCTACCACTAAGCTTTTATTCTATACTTTGAGTTAAAATATAAATAAGAAGTGATGTGCTAATATTAAGTTCCATCACCTCAGTAATAATTTTAGATTTCCCTTGGGACACCTGAGGAGCTAAAAATGGCTTTTGAAGATGTGCCCACGTCCTAACCTTAGAAACTTGTGTGTGTAAACTTATTTAGAAAAAGGGATTTTGCACATATAATTGAATTACAGATACTGAGATGAAACTACTCTGAATTCCACAGGGTGACCATAAATGTCATCCCAGTGTTCTTCTAAGACAGGATCTGAGAAAATGTAGACACACATATGGAGGAAGTAGCAGGAAGTTTCAGGAGAAGAGTCACCATGACACTCCTTTCTAAGGACCTTGACTCAGCCACCTTGTCTGTCTGACTTGCTTCCTATCAGCTCTCTGTCCCTGAGAACCTGGTGTCTTGCTCCAGAATACCGGTAGGTGTCCTTGCCCACCTGTCTGTCTCTGCGTATGTGTAGTCTCACCCAAGATTAGACTGGGAAGCTCTAGAGCTTGAAGGATGTTAAGAGCCACAGGCTGCCTCTCATCATCCAGATAATACATTAATTAACACATAGATCATGCACTATTGAGTTTATAATCTAAAACAGAATATATGCAGAAACAGAAAATCAGTACCATTTATAAATAAACAAAACAAAAAGAAAATGTGACATTGTAGGGGACAGAGAGTGACCAATTGCACTCAGGAGTATGAACATCTTTGATAAAGAAATTAAAGCTGAATTGATCTTTAAGTAATGACTAGGTTTTCCCAGAAAAAGAGAACTCTATCTTATTTAAAGAAAAATAAAAATAACAACAAAAAACCAGAGCAACAGATTCAACTTTAAGGTTCCCCAAATGTCTCATGCTCACAGGTGGGGCTTTTGGAAGATGACTGAATCGTGAAGGTGCTATACTCATCAATTGGCTGGCGCACAGGTGATTTCACAGCAGAGCGTGCTGTTGAAGGTGGGGCCTGGTCATTGGCCGTGTAATGTGGAAAGAGGCATCTTGACCCTGGCTGCTGCCCTCTTTCGACACTTCCCAGTTGCCTTGACATAAACAGGCTCTACCAGGCCATTCTGCCACTTCCCCTCTACTTCAGACAGCACAACCTTAGACTGAGCCCACTGAAACTGTGGGCCAAAATAAATCCCTCCTCCTTTAAGTTGCAGATGTCAGGTATTTTTGCCCCAGTGATTGTGGAGTTGGCTAATACAGCTAAGACATAACCCAGTGTGGCTGCCTGGGCAATTATAAACCATTGGCATTGCCAGATCAACAAACAAGGAAATCAGAAAGATAGTTTCTATCTGAAAGTTTTTTGGGCCCAGAACCCTGAAGAGACAAACAGAGAATGGGAAATCACCCTCAGAAGGAATTAATGCAAATTTATTAAGACCAGATTAGCTCCTGCTATGGTATATTGTTATAACAGAACAACTCCAGCATTGAGGCAGGAAGAGCACAAGATCAAGCCTAGCTATGGCAACTCAGTGACTTAGCGAGACCCTGTCTCAAAAAAAAAAAAAAAAATGTAGCTGGAGAACAGCTCAATGTGAAAGCTCTGGGTTTGATTCTCACTATGGATAGGTGGGATGGGGTAGCAAGCATGGTCCTTCACTGTCCCTTGCTGCCTCTCTCCCACGTGATCACCTCTATACATGCTCCCGCAATGATGCCATCTCCCCTGGGATGGGGCAACCAAAAGGCCCTCACCAGAGGCCAACCACATGGAGTTGCCAGGTCTCAGGAAATTCATCTTCAATAACTAAGCTAAAGAAAGCTCACAGTTTTTGGCTTTGTAAAGTATCTAGGCTGTATTGTTTTTTTATAGCAACAAAAAATAGAACTGATTGTAAATCCTACAAAACAGAAGAAAGAGATGTTCATTATTCACTGCGTATCAGTATGCCAGGTTCCTTGCCACCGCTCTGATCTCTCTGTGTCTGATATTAAGAGGTCAGGAATTGATATTTGCTCTTTTTTCATCTGTCTCCATAAATCTAATTCAATATCTCATCCTAGTGGAAAATAGACAGGTTCCAAGTTTTCTGATATAAAAATATTATAAGCAACAGGAAGACATGAAGATGATCTGTGAAGTTTTAGGTTGGGATACTATGAGAAGGGTAGAATATTAAAATATTTCTAGATTTTACCAGACACTGTGTTCTTTGACCGCAGCTAACCCTAGACTGAGGCCTCTCCTGCTATTTACAAGGTATGTGACTGTAAGAAAGTTTTCTAACCTCTGAGTTTTCACGTCTTCAACAATAAGAACAACAACAACAAAATTGCAACAGATGCCAGGAGATGGAGTTTTAAGATCAGGATTAAGTGTAGTAACATGTATAAGAGTGAACATAACTCAATAATGCCAAACACAGGGACTTGAGACACACGACTGTCATCCCAACTCCAGTGCTGCCGCTTACTGTTTAATCCTCATGTGCTTCACGTTATTAAAAGTAGAAAGAGAAGGAATACTACCAAACTCATTTCTGAAGACTAGTATGACCCTAGTCCCAAACCAGACAAAGACTTAACCAGAAAGGAAAATTATAGACCAATATTCTTAATACATATAGATGCAAAAATCCTTAATAAAATTCTGGCAAATAGAATCCAACAAGTAATCAGTAAGATCATACACCATGATCAAGTGGGCTTCATTCCTTGGATGCAGGTTGGTTCAACATATGTAAATAAATCAATGTAATATACTATATCAACAAAAGCAAAAACAAAAACTACATGATCATCTCAATTGATGCAAAGAAAAGCCTTTGATAAAAACTAGCACCCTTACATGAAAAACTCTGAGAAAAACAGGTATAGAAGGGCCTTATCTCAAACTCATAGAAGCCATATAGGCTAAACTTACTGCAAATATCATAGTAAAATGAGAGAAACTGAAATCATTTCCACTCAGATCAGTAGCACGACAAGGCTGTTCACTCTCACCACTCTTATTCAACATAGTACTTGAAATACTTGACATGGTTATCAGACAAGAAAGTGAACTAAAGGAAATCTGCCTCTGAAAGGAGGAAGTCAAACTAGCCTTATTTGCAGATGATATGATTACCTACATAGAGGATCCCAAAAACTCCACTACAAAACTCTTGGAAATAATAAACAAATTTAGCCAAATTACAGGCTACAAAATCAATACTAAAAAATCAATAGCTTCTTTCTACACTAACAACGAATGCACTGACAAAGAGCTCAGAAAAACAATCCCATTTTCAGTAACCCAACAAAAAATTAAATACCTAGGAGTATACCTAACCAAAAATACTACAATACATTGAAGAAAAAAGTCATAGGTGATATCAGAAAATGGAAAGATGCCCCCTATTCTTGTATAGGCAGAATAAATATAGTCAAAATGGCTATACTCCCAAAAATGATATATATAGATTCAATGCACTTCCTATTAAAATACCAACTTTTTTTTCAAAGAACTTGAAACAATAATCCTTAAATTCATGTGGAACCAAAAGAGATCTAGAATAGCCAAAGCAATCTTGAGCAATAAGACCAAGGCAGGGGGCATTACAATACCAGACATCAGACTGTACTGTAAAGCAACAGTAGTAAAAAGAGTTTGGTACTGACAAAAAAAGCAGACAGATAGACCAGTGGAGCAGAATCGAGGATGCAGAGACAAACCCAAATACCCTCAACTACCTAATCTTCAACAAGTGAGCCAAAAGCATACACTGGAAAAAGGATAACCTGTTCAACAGATGGTGCTGGGAAAACTAGTCATCCACTGCAGAAGAATGAATCTAGACAGACACCTGTCACCATGCACCAAAATCAAATCAAAGTGGATCAAAGACATAGAGATTAAAAGTGAAACACTGAACCTTCTAGAAGACAAATTAGGCAAGTATCTAAAAGACATAGGGGTGGGCAAAGACTTTCTTAGTAAGACACCAAAAACAAAAGAAATTGTCCCCATTATCAACAAAAAGGATCATGTCAAATAAAAAGTTTCTGCACAACAAAGGAAATTACCAACACAGTCAAAACAGAACCGACAGAATGGAAAAAAAAAAAAAAAACATTCACCACCAACACCTCAGATAGGAAGCTCATAATCAGAATATACAGGGAACTGAAGAAATGTAAGCCCCCCCTAAATCAATGACTCTATTGAAAAATGGGTAAAAGAAATGAAGAGGCAGTTCACTGATGAAGTTAAAATGGTCAATAACTACATGAAATGATGTTCAACATCCTTAGCCATAAGAGAAATGCAAATCAAAACATCACTAAGATCTAACTCCAGAGAGAATGGCCTATATCAAAAACTCAAACAGCAATCAGGGCTGACCAGGCTGTGGGGAAAAGGAACCCTCCTGCACTGCTGGCGGGAATGTAAACCGGTCCAACCACTATGGAAAGTAGTATGGAAGTCTCTCAAAAGATTGGAAATAAATATCCCCTTTGATCCAGCGATACCCCTTCTGGGAGTATTCCCCAAAGATTTAAAAACAGCACGTAACAGGGATACATGTATACCCATATTCATAGCAGCACAACTAACAATGGCTAAAATATGGAAGTCACCAAAATATCCATCAACAAACCAATGGATACACAAACTGTGGTATTTATACACAACGGAATACTGTGCATCTATAAAGTCTGACAGCTTGGAGGCTTTTGAAGGCAAATGGAAGAAACTTGAGAACATCATGCAAAGTGAAGTGAGTCCGAAGCAGAAAGGGAAATATCGAATGGTCTCTCTGATATAAAAAACCCAGATCACGACTATCTCATGGAACTTAATGGGGAAAATAATGGGAACTTGGTGGCATGGGTAGTGGGAGGGCCAAAATGAGAGAGGGAAAGGTATTGCAAACTTGCCATGATATGTATGTGCACAGAATTCTCAAGATCAATGTAAACTTCAAAGTTTTCACTTATGCATATCAATAAAATGGGGAAAAAATGAGGACAATAATAGCATCAGTGCTTGGGAGGCGATGTGTGAAGGCACAGTGAGTCAACAACATGTACTTCAACACCAGTATCTGGCTTATACCAGTTGCTCAATAAGTAGAGATTGATACTATTGCAAAGGTGCCTAGGTTTTAATAAATTATCAAAAATATAGCTTAATAATAGAGCTTTACAGCCACTTTCTAGGATCGGGAGTGCTTTTGAATCTTAGAACACATAGGTTACCGCCAGACTGAGTGGGCAGCAGCAGAAGTGGAAAACTGACGTGAATTCTTGGTGTACTGGGAGGAGCCAGCCACAGAAAAGTCAGGAGTAGGCAGGAAGAGCCTGCTGTGGCGGCCAGGTGAAATGCAGAGATGGGTTTCCAGGTGAATTTCATAGGGCGATTCCTGGGTGATACAGAGAGGAGAAACACAGGTGCGTCTGACATAGAATAGAATAAAATCACCTTAAGGAGATGATCCGAGCCAGTTTCTGAATTTTTGTCTATTAGCATCAGTGCATATTTTTAAATATGCCATTCATTGCACATATCACTAAGTAAACAATTGAATAATTTCAACAGTAAGTGTGTCCGTGTGGCTACCCAGCCTTAAGCAACAGGAAAATGCGATTTCCCTAACTGTGTGTTCAGTGTTACTGGACTCTACCTTGGGAAAGTCACCTTGGCACCATCTCTCCTGCATTCTCTGTGACGATAACTTGCTTCTTTCCCAAAGGTAAAACTGGGCAGGAACCATTTGAAGTGTGGATCTCTTTCTCCCTCCAGATCGTCACCTCAGCAATAAAAATGTACACACAGAACGCTACAGAAAAGCCATCTCTCCCAGGACATCAAAAATTAGACTGCTTTCATCTTAAAGTTGGTTTTTCTTTGGAGAATTCTTCCACCTCATCTTCTGTTCAGATCCATGGGAAGACCATCACCCAACTGAGGTGCTCTCAAAAGATACCTGACATACGCATCGATGTCTATTGTCAGACCCACATTTAGATGGTCTATTTCCTTATACACGTCTAAATAATTTTTAAAGACTCTTTTCATCTACTAAGATTTTTCTTTAGGAATTCAGTATTTCTATTTTATAGGAGTTATAATAGTTTTCATTTGTACCAAGTTAGCACTCCTATCATAATTTCGCATGACCATAGATGTGGGTGACGCTTCTTAAAAAGCAATAAACACTGGTTAGATTGTCGGGCCTCACACGGTTCCAAGGGCAGTGACGGAACAATAAGCATCCTGTTCCAGCACTGTCTGGAAGTGCCGGGTCATGCACTTCTTCTAATCAGAGAATAGAGCAAATGCCTATGGATTGTGGCAGCCTAGGTAAATACTACTGGGTGTAAAGTTGGGACAAGGTCAAACAAAATGCGGTATTCCTATGTCTCTGGAACCAGAGGGTGGCAAAACTTTACACTGCCTTTAACTGACTCGGTGGTCAAGTGCCAGTCACAAGGCAAAGCCCTGTCAAGCTATGGGAAGTAGGTGGGCTGGGTGCCAGCCGGCCTGTCTCCTTGTGGGGCTTCACCTTGCAGCTAGCTGGAGAGTTTCACCAACTTCCTTGATTCCTGTGTACCTCCTTTTCTTCGTGTGTTAACTAAAGATGGCACTACTGCTCATGCTTAGGGCTGTCAGGAAGACGGAACCAGACTGTACGCATGAAACCCTCTTAGTATTGCTACAAAATCAGGCCCTATGAATGACCATTGACTCTTATTATTAACCATTTTACATCCCAATCAGTTAGCGGCACAGTAGGAGAATTCTATGTCCTCTACTCAGGGAAAGCTGACCATTAACAAGGTCAGGTGGGCCAAGCCTGATCAGTGAACTCCTTAGGACCGCTGTATGGTGAGTCAGAAGCAACCCCATCAGAAGTCTGGTACTCTCTGTCAGAAGCAGAGATTGATCTTTTTAAGGTAGTTCTCTTTTGGACATGAGCCCATGTGAGAAGCACCCCATCCAGACATGCTTAGGAGTTTCAGATGTGCAGCTCCGACTCTGCTACCATTCCTTACAAGGTTTCTGCATACAAATATGGGTTGGCTGTTCCCCTGTCATTGGAACACCCCCAAAATACTTTTTATTTCAGAGTGTAGTTTAGAATCTTTATACATTAGGTAATTTTACTCACGCCTGAAACCTCAAAACCTAGACTAGTACTGAGCATGTACAAATACTTACCTAAGTGTGTTAATAATTGAATACATATATCCTTTCCATTCCTAACATCTAGGATTTTCATTCTACGTGTGCTATGATGGCCTCACCTTATATCCTATTGATAGATAATAACTCATGTTCCCTCCTTTCTTCCTACAAGAGAGAACATCTCTGTGCTTATTTGTTGTTACAATTTGCACTTCAAATGAAACTTCTTGGGATTGACCTTTAAAGTAACCTTTATCTTCTTTCCAACATGGTGTATAAAATATTTGCCACAAATTGCATGTCTGGCTTTGCCTTATTTGTATAGCCTTATACCTTTTTGCATTTCTTATGTATAGGCTTTCTGCTTTTCTTGTGAGATTCTTGTTTCCTATAATTGCCTTCTGATAAACTCTTCAGCAAGAAAAGAGAACTGAATGGCGAGGTAGGGTGACACCTACCTCTAATTCCAGCTACTTGGGAGACTGGGGCGGGATGGTCACAAGTTCAATGCCACCTTGGACAATTTAGTGAATAAAAGAGAAAGGAGATGTGAGGAAATACAGCTCAGTGAAAAGTGCTTTCCTAGCAAGTGCAGAACACTCCTGGGTTCTATATCCGTGGCTAAAATAATAATAATAATAATATTAATAATAAAGAATTAAGGAAGAGCAACTGCTGAACTGGATTTAGAGTGGAGGCCAGGATCTCCCTGGAGACAGAGCTATGATAATAAAGCCACCTCTTGTGTGGCATACTTGACTAAAACATCAATAGAGAGATTTTTGTGTGCATTAACACTCTGTGTCCACTGCCACGTGGGCTTTACCAGGATCTGTTTTCTTACCCAATATCTGGTACACCTTCAGTATGTTGATAAAAAAAAAGGTGAACTTATTTGAACAGAATGACATTTAAGTTAAAATATAGCTCATATCTATGGGAAGTCCCTGCAGAACTGCATTCTGGCCCCACTTGTATATCTAGGCATATGTTTTAAAAATAAAAATAGAGCTGTTTGCCTCATCACAGCCCTCTCCCCCCAAAGCACAGTACATCACGTGATGGGGAAGCTCTCCTCCCAAGGCCTAATTTTCATCCCAAAATGTGTGCTGACTTACCTATAAGTATGCACATGTTTTCAACATTTACTTTTAGAAAATTGTTAGTTTTCCTAAACTCTGAAAAATTTAAACAACTGGAGATGTTAGTTTTTTTGAAAAATGACTGTGATCAGGAGGGATTTTTATATAATTTTGCATTTTTCATTTAGAATTTTGCACTCTAAATTCACCTGAGGGCAGTACAAGTGAAGGAACACTGCAGGTGTCAGGTCTTTCTGGTCACAAAATGCCAAAAAGAATGTTGGGTTATCTCTAAGAAATAAACACACAGAAAATGTGGAGTGTCGGAAGACAGATGAACAATAATGAGAAATTAAAATAAAGTTTAACTAAAAGAAACGGAAAATAATTGGAAGTTATAGTAATGATAAGTATCTGGTTTATGGCTCCATTACTTGGAAGTTTTAAGAATGTGTTATTTAGGTTTTATTTGTAAATTCTAGAAAATGAACTGAAACAAGCTAAAAAATACCAAGAGCCTTGCTGGCTTTGTTGGTTCACATAATTGCGAGGGATATGGGGAAGCTCACAGGACCAGATTGTAGTTCCTGCTACCAGGGCCCCTTCTGCTGGCCCCAGAGCTCAGCATGGCCTATCCTTCCTTGAGCCTCAGTGCCACTGTTAGCTATCTAGACTCTGTTTTGCAGAGAAGGAAGTTTATACCACCAAAAAAACCAAGTTGCTTGTCCAGCTTAGCAGCTTTAGGGGAATGAATTCTTTTGTCTCATCATCTGTACATCCAGTGGAGAGTTCTGACTGGCTGCGGGTCTTGCTGTATCTTCTATGATGTCACTATCTGTAGGTACTGAGACAGAGGACAGTGCCTGAACTGATGTGTCGTGGATCAAATGACAGGAGAAGATGTTTTGCTCTTAGAAAATGGCTGACAAGATGGGAAATTCAGGGCATCTAAAGGTGGTATAATGTGTACTTAGATGATTGGCTTTAACTTTAAACAAGAATTTTTAAGCCTCCATTCCTGTACTCTAGGTTGGTTAGACGTGCTACCCGAATGTGCCATGACAGGCAACAGCAATTAACCTAGGAATAGGAATTGTATAAAAATTCCGAGGAAATGACCAGAACTGAAGACTTACAATTAATGTGAATTGTAACCCTCGCCTATGTCTCTTAGCCTGTTTTGCTTCTACAACAAACTACGGTTACAGAGTAGTTCACACGAGACCCTCATTTCTTAGAGTTCTGGAGGCTGTGACGTTGAAGACCCAAGTGCTGGCAAGTCGGGCACCTCATACGAGCCACTCTCTGGTTCCTGTGCAGCCTTCTTCTTCTGGTCCTCAGACAGTGGCAGGTGCACGGAGGCCCCCTTGAGCCCTTTTTATAAGGCCATTGATCTCACCCATGAGGGTTCTGCCTTGACTGAATCACCTCCCACTTTGTCACTTCTTAATGCCATCATGTCGGGTTAACATTTCAACGTATGCGTTTGGGATGGGGGCACAGTCATTTAGACTGTGACGCTGCATCAACAAACTCCAAAACATCAGTGGTTTAACAGAGAGAAAGCATCTGCTCCTTGCTCAGTGGATGCATTCCTGGTGAGAGGAGATAACCAGCCACAGGGAACTTCCAATTTGCTGCCTAGGTACCTTCACCTCAGAGCCAGTTACCTCTGGCTGGTGGACAGAGAAAATAAAAGCAAAGACTAAACACTTGGATTACACAAAGTCTGGAGAATAAGGCACCTGACCACAAGAGCAGCAGGAAAACGGGCAAGTGCAGGTCCTGGCAGGCCTGCCCCCCCCCCACCCCCCGAGGACAGCTCCATGCCACGCGTGGAGGAGAGTGGATTTTGATGAACATCACAACCACCAGAACTCAGCACAGGGGTCATGTGATCTGTAGGGCTTCTCTTCATGCGCGGAATGTGGAGGCAGTGGCGTCAGGAAATTCAACAGAGCTACAGCCCCTCGGGTTACAGTAAACTGCACCCAGGCTCACTGGATCTCAGGCTCTGGTACTAAGTTATTTCATTGCCAAGTTAAGTGTTCTACACTGGAAACAGAGGTCAGGGTAAGTGGTAAATGGTCAGCCATTCCCTCAAGAAACTTAGAATTTATTATGAAGGATGCAACATACCAGAGGCATCAATCCTGTACAAGTGCTTGGTTCAAGACAAATAAGGATTCTGACTAAAGTCGACTTGAGCTTCCTTATAATCGAAAAGAGTTGCAGTCATAGACCTAGGTACCAGTCGTAGAAGTACCAGAGACTGGGTGGAGGTGGATAGGGAAGGGGTGATGCTGCTCAACAGTGATGAGGTTATAGCCAGAGAGGATGAATATTTCTGGTGTCCTATAGTCCAGCAAAGTAGCTGTAGTTAACAATAATATATTGTGTACTTCAAAATAGCTACAAAAGAGACTTGTGAATGTTCTTACCATGAAGCAATGAATATTTGATAAGATGAATATACTAAGTATCCTGATATAGTCTTTCCACATGAAGATATGTATGAAAACATCACAGGGCCCTCAATGGCTTCAATAGTAATTATCTGCCAATTACAAATAAAACCATAAGACAAGCGAAGTTACAAAAAATTGGAAAAGGAAGAGTGAAAAAGAAGAAGAAAGACATGAATAAAAAAAAGAAATGTCTGTAGTAACCATGGAAGCTAGTTTTCATTCTAAGTGTCGCTGCTGGTATTGACTTCTCCAGCTCTCTTTTTAACATCTAAACGAGAAAGAAAGATAAAGCTTAGAGCCTTCTCAAGGTAAGAAATTCAACAGAAGACTGCATGAGGCTGGGAGTTCAAAAATCTATATCCTAAGTAAAAAGTGAAAAAAATAAATAAAAGAATGTCCTGAGTAGTTAGAAAAGGGGGGGGAAGGATCACACTGAAGACATCTTTAGGTAGTGGGTTAAAAGCTCTGAGAGACATAAGCTTTTCAAGTTTCCTAAGAGAAATTCATACTACTTGAATCCAAATTTTGATTGACAAGTCATCCACATGGGTAGAAATATGGAGATAAGCAGACATATCAAACGTTTGCATAGAGCACACTGTACTGTAGATATTTGCAGTGCTAGAAAATGGGGTTTCCCAGGAGGCAGGTGGGTATCTGTCTGTAACTTAAGCACCGGGCTCACACATGATTATGAATTCATGGCACGTGACCCCTAGGCTCATCTGAAGCCATCGAAATGGACGAGAGGTTCTGATCTCATCATTTGACACCAATGCAGATAGACTTGCAGGCTAAAGAATGTAGAAAAAGCAGATTACATTTAAAATGAAAGATGAAACAGAGAGAACACAGTGGTCAGCACTTGAAGAGAGGTGGGAAAGCAGTCACAGGAAGGGACTTCCATCCTAGCAACGTTATCATTGCTGGCATATAATACCCAACATCCACAACATAGGGGAGGAAAGATTTATTTTAGCTCACAGTTTTAGAAGGCCTCAGCCCATTCATGGCAACAGTGGAAGGGTTTGGTGGGAGCCAGAAAGAAGCTGTTCACAGAAGGACATGATCAGAGGGCAAGAAAGTAAGGAAAGACATAGCCAGTGTATAACACCCTTCCATGTCAGCCTCAGTGACCGACCCCTCACGTCAGGACCCTCCTCACAGCACAGAAAACCAATGGATCAACTGTGTGTGTGAATCACCTTCCAAACAACAGGACTTTGGGGGACGTTCCAGATCCAAACCATATCAGCTACTTAAAATGAGTTGTGATGTCAGGTAGAGCAGATCTGCTACCACTGAAAGGCCCAGCAGACGGGGAATAGAGAAGCCCTGAGCAGAACAGAGCCCCTTCTCTCCTGCCAGCCGCTGTACCCTGCCAATGTATCCCTTAGACCAAATCCAACAGAAAAATTGATTAAAAACTGCATAGCAGTAGCTTTCTGTACCACAAAGAAAATTAACCTAGAAGCACTGTTAAGAATATTCAAAAAGAAACAAAAAAGAAGAATTAAAAAGAAGTATCACTCTTTGATGAGAACAGGTGTAATTCATTTGACAAGTAAAATCGCTCTACACTATCAATGAACATTGTTGTGTCGAATTGCGTTGAGAGAGCTACTTGGCTCTTAAGGATGGCTCACAAGCTGGGCAACACCTCACCTCCGGAAAAGAAAGACGTTGTGCCAGCTGAGCCAATGGAGAAAGGGTTTCGGTCAGAAAGTCTGGGCACATTAGATGTGAAGAGGAGTCGCGTCACAGCTGCTTGCCTTGGATGGGTTAAAGTGGTTCTTTCAGGTTGACTGAGCCTGTTATGACCGGATACAGCAAGTAACCTGCTTTTTTTAAACAAGTATCTCATTCCCAATTTCCACTGGCTCACGTAATATTTAGGAGAAGTATGGTCTGGTGTGGTAAAGCCTACAGACAGAGTTTAGTCCAAAATAACGGACTTTCGTGAATTTTATTTGTAGCGACTTACATGTAACAAAAGTACAGCACAAAAATCTATAAAACAGAAAGTGAAAATAAAACCAGTTTGGAATAGATGAAGCCATGTTCATAGTAGCAGATTAGTATAACCCTCTTTACAAACAAGCGGGAAAATGTAAGAGATTGCACACTGATAAGGTTTACCTGACTGATAAATGCGGAACAGCATCACCCTGAAAGGCAGGGTGTGTAACTAATAAGGTCACATAGGACAATGACAAAAATTAATCGTATACTCAGTTATTTCAAAAGGTTCAAAATGCACAAAGGATAATAACTGTATAAACTGACTTAATTTTATTTCACAAGTTTGCATGATGTGCATTTCCAGGGAGCTAGAAATGTAGCAATCAGTGGCAGAGCCTTGCCTAGCATATGCAAGAGCTTGAATTCAATTCTCGGCACCTAATAACAGGTAAAAAGTGTAAAAAGCATAGACAATTCTAAATAACTCTATTTAAAAAAGGAATTTAAAACACCAGAAAAAATTCCACTCAAGTGTTATTGAAAATAAAACATATCAAAAATAAGAAATCTAGCTGGCAGTGGTGACATATGTGCAATTCCAGTTTTCTGGAAGGCTGAGGCAGGAGGGTCGCAAATGAGTCCACCTTGGACAACTTACTTAGTAAGAGACACTCTAAATAAACAAGCAAACAAATAAATAAATGTATGTCTGGGGATTCAGTTAGTGTAAAGGCCCTGGCTCTTCAATCTCCCCAAATGCTAAAGCATCTTAAGTTGGATTTTTCAGGAACTGCTTTAGCCTTCAAAAGCATATTAGAAAATAACAACCAAAATGAATACACTAAAAATTCATCTCAAATATGAAAACCTAAGCATCCAATTTAAAGTAGCTAAAAGGACTTAGTATCTTTACATAAAAATTTAATAAAATGAAACAAAAAAAGTTTGACAATGGTTCTTTGTTAATACTACTCAAATTGATGAGAATGAGTAACTATTGAAGAAAAATCATCAGAAATTAGTAGGTATGACCTGTGATGGGTCCTAGAGAGACTAAAATAGTGTGGGAATTAGGTAGACAAACTTTGTCTATTCAGTTTGGGAATATAAACAGAATAGACAGGTCGTGGGGAGGAAATAAAATTTACCAAAAGTAACATGAAAAAATAGAGTACTAAATAATTCTGTGTGCATTAAACATGCAGAGTTAACTTTGAAACTTCCCAAGAGAAACTCCAGGCCCACATGGACTTCATTCATCCTGAGCATTTTGGGAGCATCTGGGTCCCAGGCACACAACATTCAGTTAGCCACAAAAAGAAAAGAATTATGTCATGAGGGTATAGAATGAGAGCATGATGTCCACGTGGCGCTTGGACACCACTGTTGCTGTTTCGGAACATTAGCAGGAGGAAAGAGAAAATTCACTCTGGTACATAAAGCAAACGACAAGATAAAGCAGGAAGGATCTTCTGGAATCCTGAGAATAAAAGGCCTTTCTGTAACAGGACAAAGGTTCGCCCCCAGGAGCCCAAGCAGGCACCACTGCTGGTGAGGAGTCTTCCCTCTGGGACTGAAGCTAGATCCCACGCTCGCTCTGAAAAGTCAAAGCCAAAAAAGAAAATAGCAAAATGATATTAGGAGTTATAGGGTCATAATTAAGTAATTAATTGTTCACTTTCATCCACTTACATAGCTATAAAAAGAAGCACAATAAAAAAAAAAAGAATGATGGGGCTGTGCATGAGTGGGAGGGGGCAGGAACCGGAAGGAGGTGAATGAGGGAGAGGGCAGGAGGGGCGTGGCCAAAGAGCTGAAGGTCAGCAGGAGTGTTTGGGTGCACCTGCGTGGGAGATGGACTGCAGGTTAACTAAGATGGCAGCCTGGGAACATTTGCATTCTTGAGGATCTTAAGAATGTAGCTGGCTAGTCGGACTATCTACATGGATTTTGGAGCTGCCCTTTAGAATGATGGGAAATGGAGGAAAATGAGACACACCCTGAGTTACCTGGGAAGTGTGGGAAATGCTGGGCATTCGGGGAACAGCGGTTCGTGAGGAGACAAGCTCATTGCACTTGCCTCTGGAAGAGCTTTAAGAAAATATAATTCAAATAATGTGAAAGCATTTAATCATTTAAAATGGCTCTAACATAATATTAAATAATTTATTTTTTTTATTTTAAAATTTAAAAGATGATTTTTAAGGAGTTTGGAACATTTGGAATCTGAAACATCAAAATGCTCCCAGAGGACCGTCCTCTGGGCTCCGGGCTCCCCACGGCTGTGGGATGGAGCATCTCTGGCTGTAGGAAGTCACTCAAACCCCACGTCTTTGGGAAGGACCCATGTCCTAGAGAGGAAGAGCTGCAGAAAGATGGACAATTGGGCAAGGACTTAAAAACTTCAGAAGGGCTGGCAAGATAGCGCAGTGGGTAAAGTGCTTGTCTAGCAAGTTCAAGGCCCTGAGTTGGCTTCTCCAGCATCAGATAAACTGGGCGTGGAGGTGCACAACTGTAATCCCAGCACTGGAGAGGCTGAGGCAGGAGGATTGCTGCAAGTTCAAGGCCAGCCTGAAAGACACAATGATTTTGGGACCAGTCTGGACTACAAAGTGAAAAATTTCAATGAAATTTTTTAAACAACATCAATAGAATTCAGGTAGCACAAAGTTAAGAAATGAATTCCAATCATCGATTTATTCGCCAGTTTAACAGGAAGAACTGTGCTATCACACAGGTGCCTACTGTAGAATAGTAGGAATATACTTTCGGCTCTTGGCTTTCCGTACAGTGGTCTGTACCGGTAACCCGCTCACCTGCTTGCAGCATTTGCTGCTTCTCGTCTGACTCAAATATTACAGTTAGGATTGTGAATGGTGCTGTCTAATGCCCCACCCTGCCCCCATCAGTTGTTAGTAGGCATTCTCCACTTTTCTATTTTGCTCAGGTAGTGTTTTAAGCTTGGACTTGTGGTCTTTAGGGCCTGCTCCCGTGTCCTGTTGGACAGGATATCCAGTTCCAATGTGTCTGTAGACACAAGTGCATCCTTATCTGGTTACTGATTTGCTTCCTGATTTGCTCAAGATTTTCCGAGTTCATGTTATTACACGAGTCTTGTCCCAAACCAGAACTAGATGTCTTTTCAAATACCTAACTTTTAAAATGAGATAATTTCCTGTAATGATAAATATTATTTAAAAATAAGATGCCATGAAAGAAGAAAAAAGCAGTAGATTTAAATGTGCTCTGCAAATTCTAATTCAAAAACCATCTCCCCAAATCTCAGGTCCAATTGATATTTATGTGAATAACAGAAGCTTCTATTCTATGACAAGTATATATAAAGGTATTTTCACAAGAAAAAAGACATTCTACTGAGTGATGCCTGCTGGCATCGACAGATGTAAATAATACTAATAATAGCTATTGCCCACCTGCTATGTTATGGGCACCGTTTTAAATACATATTCTATGAGTTATGATTCTGGGACTCAAAATTTAGGCAGTTGGCCTTACATTTTCCTTAGCTAAGACAGTTAATTTTACCTCATAATAGATCTAGATAAGAAAGTAATATAAACTAGAGAAGCACAAAAGACATGGACACTCAGGGTTATGAAGCCATATACACATACACACGTGTGTACATTGTGTGTGTGTGTGTGTGTGTGTGTGTGTGTGCACATAGGACCATAACACTAAGCTACAAACCCAGCCGATTTTTAAATTTTGATTTTGAGACAGGATCTCATTTAGTCACGAGGTTGCCAGGTTAGACTTGAAACGTGCCTGTCTCAGCCTCCCAAATGCTGGGATTACAAGTTCGTGTCATCAGGTCTGGGTGTATAGACCGTTTTGATAAGAATGTACTGTTTCGACAGGGACCCACTAATTTAAAAACCTGATTTTTCCCCTGAAAAATAAAAATTCATTTTTTCACTCTTCATCCAAAAATATCTGACACAGAAACAAGTCAGGGTCAAGCTAGAGTATTCCTTTTGGTTTTTATTTTTGCTTGTTACAAAGTCTCATTGAAAATTCCTAGCCTGAGAAATTCTCTCCAGAGATTTTAGTAAAATTCCTCACTAGCACTGGGATCCAGAAGAGGCTGGACCTAGGTGAGACCAGCACATAGTTTAAAGATATATTAAGTGTGTGTTGTGCCCAGCTCAGGTGGGAAGAGTGTGCATTAGTGCCAATGTTCTGTGTCCTGGAGAAAAGAAACTTCTCTCTGAGTAATTGGTTCTATTTATTTTCTCTCCTCTTCCCAGAGGACACTAGAAGTTAGCAGCAGACATGAACAAAATACTTGGCTATATTTTCCAAACTCCTAATTTCTTAGTGTCTGTGACAATATTTTTAGAATTTTCACTAATAAGCATTAACAATATTTCCCAGAAGTCTTATTATGATGATTAGTCAGTACAGATGAAGCCTAAATTGTAAATTATAAATGGGTGTGGTGGCCTATGCCCGAAATCCTAGCAGGGAGGTGGAGGCAGGTGGAGTATTAGGAGTTCAAGGCCAGCCTGGACTACACAGTGAGCTCAAGACCATCACAGAGAAGTCTTCCAAGGGAGCAAAGGTGACTCGTGGCGTCCTAGCAGACAAGGGCTGCTTTTACTCTGTTGCAGTTCATTTGTACTCAAAGGCAGCTAACCTGGAATCAGCTCACCAGACACACGTCAGAGGAATAGTTGCATTTACCAGACAGGAAGGATGTAAGTGAGCAAAAAAATCTGTTTTAGTGACAATTCGGTTGGATGGATATGCTGAGGAGAGAAGACATCTTTAAGTAGTTCAGTCTACTGCAGGCCATAGACAATGATTTCTAACAGCCAAGCAACAGGACACCCAAGGCTACCTCATCAGTCTTTTTGAGCCACCTATGACTCAATCTTTTCTCCTCCTACTCCTCCTCCTCCTCTTCCTCTACTTCTTTTTCTTCAGCACTGCACACTGAGCCCAGGAGGCTGCTCTTGCTGGTGAAGTGCAATCTCACTGACCTTCCTACCCCATTCCTCCAGCCCAGAGATTATTCCAGATGCCAGGGAATTGATGGGAAATTTCCAGGAATCCTTCCTCTTCCTGGCTTCCTCCCTAATACATTGAATTATCACATGCTTCTAAGATTCAAGTGGAAGAAAATCCTAATGCTGCAATTTTGGAATGTATGAAAGATTCTGGAAGACTTGTGCATTGAAGAGAACATGATTCCTTCCCCCAAAGACAATCAGAGGAAAGAAGAACCCATGAGCTCCCCAAAGTGTGTTCTCATGTACAATTACAACACACATACAGAAGCTACATATTTTATACATAGCTTTCCCTATCTTTCCCTATCACATTTACTATCAGAATTAAGAAACTGAATGTTAATCATTGATAGAAAAAAACACGATTTTATTATGAAGGCTTAAGAACTATTTTGTATGTCTAATTGCAACATTTTCAGTGTATAGCTGATGTATTTTATACGGTTACCATAAAATTTCACAAATTTTGCTTTTCCTTTTTTGCTTAGTATGCAGTTTAGTGTCAACATACTATCTCATCATATGAGTATTTTTGTCCATATAAGTATATGTGTCAATATATGTGAACAGAAAATGTACAGAGATAATATAAAACAGACATAAAAATGATCGTGGACCAATCAGTGATACAAGTATAACAAGGTGGTAGAATTAAGTCTGTAATATAAATTAACATTGAAACACATTTTCGCTGTCATCGGTGAAATTTATTTGCCCAAAACATTAGAGGCTTATTTATAGCTGTCATAAAGCTGGAATTCAGAAACTAATTCTTTGAAAGGTTCTAATGGCTTTAATGCTTTATGTGTCTAATTTGTATTTGAAATTTATATGTAAATGAAAATGCCATAGGGAGAAAATCAACTTCCAAATAAAAGATTGTTCCTTCCTTCTTCCTTTTTGTAACCTTGCATTTAGGTGCAATTAAACCTAATAGAGGAAATACCTATTGTTAAGAACACAGCTACAGGAACGGATTGTTTGATCGCAGTCAGAATCTCACCACAGTGGAGTTCAAGGAGATTTTCTACACACGTGGATGACTGGACACGGTGTTGAAGTTGTCCCAGTACATCTTGACTGCATCCCTGTGCACAATGGATCCACATCTCCCTCCTCTCCTCTTTAGCTGTCTGTAGGGTATCAAAAAGTAGTAAGTCCATATCAAGACAGTTTTATAAAACTCAGAGCAATCGTCCCCTAGAGACCATGGAAATAAAATTTGGAATAAAATCTTTCTATTTTCATAACATAACATCTTATATTTCCTTTCATATTCTTTTTCTCAATATGTAGACAAATAGATAGATGTCATATATCTGTGGCTACGGCTATGTAGATTTTTACCAAAGAAAGTATTTTCGGAGAAAACTGTTTACAAGAAGTTTCTTTCTGATTGCTTAGCACCATGATGATTTGTAATTAATGTCTTGATCCAATCAATAACAAAAATGACTTTTTATCTACTTTCTTGGGATTTAGCTCACAATGTGGCCTACCAGATAACTTATTTAATTCTCCTGTTGTGGTTTGACTTACACGAAGCGGGTATGGTCTGCTAATGCCAGACTGTAGCCTTGCTGGGAGATAGTTGAATATCTCATGTGTCACGGGGATGGTTCAGAGGTTGTGGCGCCACTGGGAGGGGCTGGAGCCCTTACAAGGTGTGGGGCCTTGCGGGAGATTTTTAGGTCATTGGGGCGTGTTCTTAGAAGGGAAGATATTTGAGATAATAGTCCTTTTCCTCTTTCTTCTGCTTCCTGAATTCTGTGAGGTGAACAGGTTTCCTCTGTCCCGTGCTTTGGCTACAATGTACTGTGCCACAGCGGGTGAAAATCTAAAAGGCTGAATGACCATGGACTGAAAACTCAGAAACTGTGAGCCAAAGGATACCTTTTCTTTCTTAAGTTGATCACCTCAGGTATTTTGTAACAGTGACAGAAGACTGAGTAACACATTGCTACAGTTAGATGTTAAGCTGTATCTGCAGTCTACATTATAAATCATGTGTGGTTAATATACTGATGACTAAATTTTTATTCATGTCTTGCTATATCCTAGGACAGAAAGTTCAAAGCAAGCTTCTAAGTCAGAAGTTAAAAACATATTTATATCAGAATCACTTTCCAGAAAGCATATTTCAGCTTAAATAACCACCAAGTGGTTGATATGTGCACACGGGTTTTTCAGTGTTCTTAGGAGCTAAAGTGATTAAACTCCATGAAGTTCAGATTTCATTGTGAATTTTCAAAAACATAGAAAGTTGTAGAAAAGACCTTCCAAGAAAACACTCCTGGGAGAAGACTTCAAGGGCAATGTAACTCATTTTTGATAGGTGCTATACCCTGTAATAATTTCACTGGAAACAATATGTAATGAAATCTCTCTAACAAGTCCAGCAAATTAGTGCCTTGTGCCTAATCTTCTGTCTTTGGATTCAGTTTCAGAGAGGTCGATGAATTTGCCATTCCCCATGTAGCTCCAGTGTTGCTGAGCTTCCAACTGACACAGGCCAGGAAAACAGACCTGAGTGAGCTGCATGCTGCCTCTTAAATCACACCAGAAAACGAGTCAGATGACCAGACCCCCACTGAGTATTTCCTTCTCTGAGGTCCTTCACTTTATGTTTTAATTAAAATGTGGAATAATAAAACCCATTTCACCATATTAATTATTCAGAAAAAAATCACTGGAGTCACCTACACGCAACAGTACAGTATTGAGGATTTCTATAAAGCCATTTATCACAGTCGTTTCTTTGTATCTGCCGCTTGCCTCGTAAGAGACAGATTACCATCTCTTGGCACCACCAAGCAATCGTGCACAAGGAAAGAAAAAAATTTAGTAACATTTAATTAATTTCAGAGCCTAACCCTTGTGTACACGATCTCATTAAAATATGCTGTTTTCCTTTTACATCCAAACCATAATTTTGAAATAATGGCAAATGGTATTATTGTAATCAGATGATAAATTTTGCTAGAAGATAACATCATGCATGGAAGTGGATGAAACTCTGAGCTCTGGAGAATGAGTGACCGAGCAGCCACTGTCACAGGGCCCCTTCGGTGAAGGCTGAACCATCGTCCGCTGGTTTCAAATCTTAGGTGACTTGAAAATGAAGGAAATTCCTGTTAGGTGTGGTTATTCACTGCAGCTAAAGAGCAGTGGCCAAATGAAGCCCATTATAGGTGGAAGTGGCTTCTCTGATGAGATCTAGTACATAGTAATTAATAGTTACTGAAAGTCAGTGTACTGAAAAACATTGCTGGAGTTTATCAGAAACTTGAAGAATACCTCCTTCTGTTTCATGCCTTTGTCCTCCATGAACCTGGGCTTCAAAAGTATCTTCTATTAAAAAGAAAAAGAACACCACTTCATTGAGACATAATTCACATATTATATAATTCACCTGCTAGGCTTAGTGGTACAGGCCTGTAATCCTAGCAGTCTTGGAGGCTGTCGCAAGAGAGTCACAAGTTCAAGCCTCAACTGATCCTGTCTTATAATCAAAAATAAAAATACACTGAGGATGTTGCTCAGTATGGAGGCCCTCTGCTCAACTACCCAGTACCACAAAAAGTTACTCATTTAGAACATACAATTTACTGTATTCATGTAACTGTACAAAAGCCAGTGTAATTTTTAAGCATTTGAGATACCCACACAGGAATCTCCACACCCACCAGCAGCCACTCATTTCTCCCACCGTGACTTGTCCCATCTGTGTCTTTGGGAAACTAAGGAGTTAATGGCATTGAGTGTTTCCTGTAAAACATGAAGACTCAGAGCTCTGATAGACACGATGACAACCTATTACGCACATTAAAATATTAAATCCTTGTTTCTTCAAGATTTTTATTCTCATCTTGAAAAAAGGCTTTCCCGACAGAGTAACCTAAGAAATAGGTCACTTTTCCTCAGTAATAGTAGCCCAGTTGCTCAATGAGCCAGGAGGAGAAGGCAGTTTCTCTATTTCTAGAACGTATTTCATGGGCTGGAGAAAACCCATAGGAGTTAAAGCACTTGCCTAGCAAGCACAAGGCTCTGGATTTGACCTGGAACACAGTCATTTCATAGAACTAATAAGGACATAGTGGGAATTAGAGGAGAAAGAGGGGCGTGGGAGAGTCCAAAAGGGGAAGGGATTGTAATTTTCGTGTGATATATGTGCACAAAATACTCAAGTTCATTGTAAACATTATGGATTACATGTATATTAATAAAATGGAGAATATATTTTAAAATCTCTGGGTTCAAGATTTTTAAATATTTTTAAAAATATTAAAAATACTACCACATAAGCTGGCCACTGTGGCAACATGCCTTGGGAAGCTGAGGTAGGATGATTGCCATATGCTCAAGAGCAGCCTGGGCTACGTCGTGAGTTTAGCACCAGCTTAAACTACAGAAGGAGACCCTGCTTCCAAAAGAAAAAGAAAGAAGAAAAGAAAGAACTTCAGAGTAGGCAGAGGGAAGGGAGCAGGTTCTCTTTAATAATGAAGCTGCCGTATGATACTTAATACCCAACTCAACAATGCAAAGTTGAGAAGAGTCATGCTGTTGTGGTTAGGATCTGGAGTGTCCCCCAAAAGTCTCATGTATTTTAATGGAGCCATGTGATGTTGGTGGATTGGGGTCTGGTCTGGAGGGGTGGATCGCAGTTAAGTTAGGATTAACGGTGTGGAGAGGCCACACCTGGATGCAGGAGGGACTGGTTACTGGGCGGAGACCTGAAAGGATACATAAGCTGCACCTGCCTTCCTGGAGGACGGGGACTAGTCTCAACTAGCGTCAGCTTGTCTTCCTGTTTTTCTGAGGAAGCTGCCCCTGCCTCTCTCTCTGCCGTGTACTTCGACTGTTGCTGGCCACCCCTGAACTGACTGTGACCTTCGAGACTGTGAGTTAAAATAAACCTTTCCTTTCCTAAGTTTGTGGGTGTTGGGTGTTGAGTCACAGCAACGAAAAACTAGCTAAGACACCTGGTGAGAGGCCCACTAGGGCTGCAGCCTGGCACACCATGAACATATCACAGTCTGCTTCACTCTCCATTCCACCTTAACCATGCAGAGTCCCTCCATCAGTCTGAACTGAGTAAGGCTCATCTGTGTATGTTTTAGTTACCTTTCGTTGTTGTGACTCAATACCCGACATCCACAAATTTAGGGGAGGAAGGGTTTATTTTAGCTCACAGTTTCAGAAGGTCACAGTCCGCTCAGGGGTGGCCAGCAACAGTGGAAGTACATGGCAGAGGCCGAGATCGAGGCAGCTCCTCACACCATCACACACAGGAAATCAAGTCAAGGGAAGTGCAATCTGATCCCAGAGGAAGATAGCAGTATATATATATATATATATATATATATATATATATATATATATATATATATATATATGTGTGTGTGTGTGTGTGTGTGTGTGTGTGTGTGTGTGTGTGTGTGTGTGTGTAATATATGTAATATATGTATGTATGTATGTATAAAATTTCCTGGTCCATCCCAGTGATCCAACCCTTCTGGGTCCAGCCTCAGTGTTTCACCCCTTCCAGGTAGAGGTGTGGTAGGTCCCCACTACACACCTGGAGTCCTATCTACATATCTGTAATCCACCCTCCAGACAAGGCCCCAATCTCCCAAAAGCACTTGGTTCCATAAACAATTCATAACATCTAAATATATAAGCTTTTGGAGTACATTCCAGATCCAAACCACAATAATGTACATCAATATTACTAGCCCATTGTCAAAAACACCTTTGCCACCTCATGTCCTCAATAAAGATCTCTTTCTGAAAAATGTTTTATTTAAACAGAAGTGCAGGAGTCAGGGCACAATAGGACTTATTTCCAAGAAACCATTAGCACAATGGACCTTATTTCTAGAATAACAGAGTCAAATTGATAGAACAAAAATGGTTTGTAACTTATGTCTCTTAGTGTGGGACCTGTCATGATCTGCCTTGCTCTCTTTTAATCACAGGATTAACCTGAAAAAGAGTAACATGAACCATGCATGACCATTGGGCCCTACCAAGACACCTTCACACGAGTCAAGAGGAATGCAGTTATTCCAGAGGAAGCAAAGTTATCCAGGCCGGAGAGAAGCCACTTACCTCAGCCTTCAACAGCCCTATACAATGAAAAGAGTAATCATGTGATAAGCGTGTTGGTTTATTTGGTGGAATCTGTGATTACCTTTGGCTGGATGGATAGAGATGAATCTTCCTCTCGTTTTTCATGACTTAGCACTTTCTACCTGCGTGGCCACCCGTGTGCTCACACATGCATTTCCACTCCTGTGCTCCTAATTATGCCCTCTGCCCCACTTTAACCCTCCAGGCCACCCTGTTCTGATCATGACTGGACTACCCAGGACTAATGCAACAATCCAGGCCACCAGAGAGAGCTGAGAGGAGGACAGCTAAGCTGGGGCCAAGAGCAGGTAGAGGAAGCAGTCAGAGAAAGGATTCTAAGACAGCTGCTAGGAGCCGAGGCCTTGAAGAACATTTGATTCTGCACACAGGTTAGAATTTGTGTGTGCATGTTAGTGTGTGTCTTTGTGTATGCGTGCACACGTGTGTGCATTCATTGAAGAATGCAGAGAAAAATTGGCCTTGGAGGCAAAGATTTGACAGGTCCTGAGATGACACTCACAGGTGCTGGCTTATAATCCTTATAATATAATACCTAAAGCCTGCCCAAAGCCATCAGCATCAAGGTCAGGGGATTCAGAGAGAGATATGAGCCAGGATTCTGACCTCAGACTTGCTTGTTATGAAGATCACACTGGGGTAAAAATATATGAGTAGCTTAAAAATTAAAACAAAAAAGAATTGGGAAGAAAATGTCTCTCAGGGTTATATATGGAGCCATCACTTGGCATGCTTGTTTAAATGCGGATTTCTTTTTTTTGTTTGTTTGTTTTGGTTTTGGTTTGGGGATTGAGCCTAGGGCCTTCACGCTAAGCTACATCCTCGGCCCATTTTCAGTTTTGATTTTGAGACAAGATCTCTTTAACTTACTAACTTGCCTAGGCTAGTGTCAAATCTGCTTCAGTCTTCCAAAGTACTAGTATTAAAGGCCTGTACTACCTATCATGGTGCTGAGCTTTAAATGTAGATTTCTTTGTCTGTCTCTAGAGACTATAATTCCATTAAACCTCAAAGCACTATTTTATAGAAATGAGCTAAGTCCAGGATTTGGGTTTGGGTTTGGGTTCTTTTAAAAGGAAGAATTTACAGCAATTATAGCAAAAAGGATCTATTTAGAAGGCTTACAAATCTGAGGATAGAGACAGTCCAAGATGGTGGCCAGCACATACAAGAGCTGGAGGGTCTGATGGCTGCTCAGCTGCAAAGTAGAACACCCATCCAGGACTGCAAGACACCCAGTGAGAGTCTGCTGTGGATTTCGGTTGTGCAAAGAACAATAGCAAAGACAAGAGATTGAAGATCAGTGACTGACGATCATTGATGGACAGGCACAAGTCGAGACTGGAGCGTATCTGTGATGAAGATCTGAGGTGTGTAGCAAGTTGGTGTCTGTAGACAACTGTGAAGGTGAGAACCTTCCCAAAGGAAAAAAAACTGTAACATTCTTTCTTCTTCCTCCCATTTATACACTTTGAGTTCCCACCTGGGCCTCCCACATCCGGGTGGGTGCTCTTTCCTGATTTGCTGGCCCATAAATCATTCACATTCTAATCCAGGCTGGTTCCCAACTGCCTAACCTAGGTGTGGTTCCCAACCCTAATCCAGGAGTGGCTCCTGGTTGCCTCAAGTTGACATAATCTCTCCAAGGATCACAGAGATCCAAGTCCAAGGCCCTGGTCTGGTACCTGTCTGTGGCCTTCGAAGGACAAGGTCACTGGGACAGATGAGGGTCTGTGAACTCCTATCAAGTCCTAATGACTCTGCCGATTGACAAGAGACAGAGCATCACTCCCAGCTCCCTTCCTGCTGATGCTCATCATATCGAAGCTATCCTCCAGTGGTGTGCTGCATAACAAGCACATCACCCCCCGCACCCCCCCCCCCACACACACACACACATACTCTGTCCCCTAGGATCTCAGCACCTAATCCCTTTGGGAAAATGGTCTTCAAGTAAACTGATCCCTTGTGTCAAAGACGTAGAAAACCACTGGGCTAAATAATATTCCACCTTACTATTTCATAGTACCTCCCTCAAGGTCTCTGCCTTAATTGGTCTTGAATGAGTGATCTGTACCTCTTATACAGTGACTGACACAGAGCCACCAGATGGTTTTATATTCCTGATGAGCTTTTTATTGTTTTATTTTGGCACTGGAAATTAAACCTGGGTCCTTCACACTGACCTAAATCCACAGCCAATGTATGTATTTATGTATGTATGTAGGTATGTATTATTTATTTGGAGACAGAGTCTTACTAAGTTCCTAGGTTTCCCAGGTTGAGCTTGAATTTGCAATTCTCCTGCCTCAGTTTTCCACATGGTGGGTTGATATGTACAAACCACCATGCTCAACTTTGCATTTAATACATTTTAAATGTATAGCACACCATTATATATACATATGTACGTGTGTGTTCATGGGTATCTGTGTGTGTGTGTTTGTATACATTACAATGTGCTACAAATTTAAAGTGTATTTAGTTGGACTTTGGTGTAATCATTCCTTTGGCCCACCTGCTATACTAAGTTTGGGTGAATAGATGCTGGTGTTCACATCTTCTTGGGAAGATATTTAAGAAACACTCAGGAAATATATATAATATAGATCATATAATATGTAACATAATATAAATAAAGTCTAAAACCAAAAAAAATATTCTTTCAGCTGAATATGAAAGATATACAGTTAATTTGCGGGAGGGATTCCTTAGTTTCCTTTCTCCAACGGAAGTGGAGTGGAGGACAGTACTCGGAGCTGCTGCCCGAGTTCCCACTGTGGCCTCCCCCGGCAGCCCTGCCCTCCATTAGGGCCCATGACCATCTAATGGCCATAACGTTATTACAAATCTGAAATGCAGAATTGTCTATGGGCCGGGTTACTCTCTTCATTCTCCACACTACACCTACCGTATTTATCTTCCTCAGTTCGAACAGAACCTCTTGGCAGGTAAACAATCAGAAGCTTGGCTCCTGGGCAAGGCAAATGCTTCTGCAATCATTTTACTGGAATCTCTTCTTCACGCTTGTGATGAAGCATAGATCTTGACTTTTATTTTCTCTTGCATTAACATTTGGGCAAATGATGGGCCCCTCCCTCGCCTTCCAACTGTGAGGTAAGAAAATAGGACCTTTTATTTAAGGCTACATCATTTATTTTTCTTTCTTCACCAAAAAAATAAAAGTGGTGCATTCTTCCAGCAAATGTAATGGTTCTCAATAGTCCTAATAGTGATACCAAAGTAAGTGAAGATCTGTGCTGTGCGGTGGAAGGGCCCTCGCCGAACATTCAATGGCAAACCTGGTGCACTCAAGATCGATTATTTTGGGGCTGTGAATATCTGTCTACATCAGTATATATTGTTCTGTACTAAATCTGATGGGTTTTGTCTTTTACCTTTTACTTAATGATGCTTTTGAGGGTTTGATGATCCATTCGGTCATATTTTGGGCAAAAATCAAGGCAACATGAAATGAGAAATAGAAGGTAGGGATATAAAACAATGTTTTCAAATAGCTTGTTATATAATTCTTGTTGAAATTTAACCACTTTAAAAAGCTTAGAGTTTCTGATCTGATTTTTTTAGAAGTTTCTTCTCTTTTCTTGCCAGCATATTTAATGTCTGTGAAGGACAAGTATTTTTTAAATTGAATCATAGGATTTATGAATTCATAAATGCGATAGGTGGGTACAGAAATCCAAGCAAATATTTCAGCTTTCTGCAACTGTGATCACTGTCCCTCCCTCAGGACTCTCCAGGCAGGAAAGAGAGGCTCAGGGCAGGGGCTCTAGGGAGCAAAATATATGTATATATGTATATGTATATATATATATACATATATACATACATATGTGTATATATATATACATACATGTATATGTATATATATACATATATACATATGTATATGTATTGTCATATTGACAATCAAGGTTAGCCATCACAATGATAAGTAAATGGATTAATTATTTTAAGAGAGTTAGGGAAAAGGGTTCAAGAATGAGCTCCCTCTGAAGAAATGTCTTATCTGTCCACACAGATGAAATTGGCATGTGTAGCTTTTTGTTTGACCTGATGACTCATAGTTACTCATTACTCAGCCTACAAAGGAGTAAAAAAAAAAAATAGTATTTGGAAGTAAATTTATTCACAAAGACATCAGCCAAAGGAAATAGAAATCTCACAGGATGATAGAGATAGAAGTGTGAAACTCTTACTTCTCTGAGAAAACATGCCATTAATGAGTTTCTAAACCACCTTTTGCCAACAACTAACCAAATAACAGAGCACATTTGTGGCTGAAAGAGGACAGTGTTAAAATCCTACCAGGAAAGGAAGGCTGGTGGCACAAGTGTGTAATTACAGCACTCTGGAAGGCTGAGGGGGAAAAATCGAGAGTTCTAGCCCAGCATGGGATACTTAGGGATTTAGTGACACCATTTCTCAAAATTGAAAATAAAAATGGCTGGGGGCTGTAGCTCAGTGTAAAGTATCTGGGCTTAATCCCCAATAACACACACACACACACACACACACACACACACACACACACACACACAAATGCTACTGAGAGCTAGTAAAATTTAAGCTGAGGCTGCCTGGACAGAAGGGACTTTGTTGTCATGGGGTCAGAGGTCTACTCACTTGGTCTCAGGCACCCTTGATTATCACCACGCAGGCACCCAGGGGACAAGGCACTGTGCTGTGTCCTGGAAACACCGCAATAGAAACACGGGCACTTCACACCAGCAGCCCAGCTAGAAGTGCTTGGCGTTTTCAGTGTCATTGAGCAGGAAATAAAAGGCTTCCATGCAGGGTGGGACAAAGCCATGCAATGCAAGAATTAGTGTTGACATCATTTATTTTTAAAATTGTAATGACTGGACTAGAAAGTGTAATCTGGAATTGATTTTTTAAAAGTACACATACATATTACATACGATAAAATAAGCCTTAAAAACCTTCCAGAATACAATTTCCCAAAGGTCAACATCATCCTTCAATATTGATTGCATTGCAAATTGTATTTTACTCGACCTCTGTTGGCCTTTAGAATAAGGTCAGTATCCAGTAGCTGCTGAGTCTGCTGAAAAAAGTCCTGAAATAAGGGCCAGAAAAAGTCGATTCCAGTTGCAAGACCTATTAGTCACGTGGCCTTGGGCAGAGCTCTTCTGAGGCCCAGTTCTGCAGAGTCATATCTCCTCCACCTACACCTTCTGCCCCCAGCACTGGCTTCAGGAACAAAAAACTCAGTGTTTCCGGCCCCTCAGATTAAATGCCAGAGGTGAGTGATTTCCCATCATGCCCTCACAATGACCTGAGTTTAGTTCAAGTGCAATCAACCACCCCAGCTCTTATCAAGGTTTCCCTTTAGTCCAAATATTAATACGAAACTTTCTCAGGTATCTTGGAGATGATGAGAGTGTAGGAAGCTACAGAATTTTCTAAAGTGGACGCATGGATCCAGAATCCCCCGCGAAAGGCTCGGATTGCATAGCTGGCCCTTGCTTGGCTCTCCACCTCACTAGCTTTGACTGACGCTGCTTCCTCACCATCTCCCTCAGCCTCTCAAGGGACTGCTGCTCTCTGAGATCACCTTTGCCATGTCTGCCATGGGGTCCCCATTGCCCTGTCCTGGAACCATGTCCTGGCACCACTCATACCTTTCTCTCTGTGACCTGCTCACCTCGAGATTGGCTCTCCACGCTCTACTCTGAGGCCCTCAGGCGCACCACCTCTGCCCACTCTTCCCTTGGGCCACCTGAGGGATATCGCTTCTCTGTGCTTTGCACCAGTATGCCAGGTAGTTACCTGTTACAAATGAACTTCATAGTATCAGTCTCCTTGAAGACAGATAGGGTACCTCACAGTCTGCTTCATCACCACAGCCCCCAGCTTAACTTGTGGTAGATGGGACACAAGAAGCAAATCCAGTTGCCTGGTAGCAAGTGCTTGGAAGACTAGACACCTTGTGACTTTTTTATTTTCTGGTGTATGGCTTAATATTACCTTTTAAACCCAATATACACAGGATATTATCTTTTATTACAGTGAAGAAAATAATTTTGGAATAAAATTAACTCCTCTTTCATTGAAATGAGGATTATATTAATACAACCCTGACTCCTCCTAAGAGTCTATAAAAATAATATTTCTCCCTTTTATTAAAAATATCACTTTCTAACATCTGTGCGGCCTTGCAAAAGAGTTTTATCATACATGTGATGCTCAGAAATTCATTAACTTATTTGAAAAAGACCAGTTTCCCTTGTCTTTCCACCAATTAAAATACTTTATGGGAAACCTTCATTTCCTCTTAGTATCATTGTTTTTGTTGGGTAGAAAGTCACTGTGCTGATTTAGGACTGAGAGAATTTTTTAAAATATAAAGCCAGTTAGGAAACAGGTTCACTAGAAAGCAAAAACAACTTTTAGAATTGACGAATCATACAGAACTTTAGACACACATTTTAAATATTTGAAAATAAATAAGTGAAAACTTCATTTTTCCTTCAAATAAATGAATTAAATTCACTGAGCACCTTTTAGTATAACCATATTTTAATAGTTGAACAATGCATTGTTTCTCTTATATGAATAAAAGAATTAGCTCCTCAAAACGGAAAGCTTATACCTGTCAAATCGATTTCCAGTGGGCCCCTTTAAAGACCACTTTACTAATTCAGTGTGGCTAATCATTGTTGGTGAATTGGAACAATAAAGTATATAAGTATCTAATTCACAGAATGATCATTATCATTATTGCTACTACTACAGCTGATAGCATTCTTTGTGTTATGAGCGGAATGATCTAGACTAAAAAGAGAAGAAAAGCATACTTCGTGTCATCTCACATGCACACAGTTTTGGAAAGTGTAAAATGATTCATGGAGAGAGAAGGCAGAGCAGTAGCAGCTCCTGAGGAAGGAGAGAGTGAGGGGCAGGGAAGGAGAGATTACAGGGAGGTTCGGAACATGGGAGGCCATGGGTACTGGTGCTGCCTGATTGTGACAAAGGGTCACAAAGGGTTCACAGAAGTCAGCACTTGCTTTACGTATGCACACAAATCTAATGTATATAATTATACTTCAACAAAATACTGCAATACACTGCTAAAATACTTTTCTTAGATCATTTTCACAAGACCACTTAGGTCATGACCTACTGGTGCATTACTGCCCCAGTCTTGGTGCACTGGTTATTCTCTGCACCCATCTGCAGGGACATCAGTCTTGGACATAGATTGTGTCTCTCACATTCACACACTCCTCTCTCTCTCTCTCTATCTCTCTCTCTCTCTCTTTCTTTCTCTCTCTCTCTCTCCTTTTCCCCCTCTCCCTCTCTCTCTCTCACATGCACACAAGTGCGCACGCACACACACACACACAGACTCACAGTTTTGGTTATAGTTCTAGGAAAGGGAGTTAATAGAATCTATACAGATAAAGGCAATTTTATTTGGAGAGCTTATAACTCTGAATGGAGAGATAGTCCAAATTGGCCACACACGTGAATGAGCTGGAGGACCAGTAGCTGAGTGGACTCTTACCAGCAGGACAACAGAGCCTGCTGGGTGGATCATCGTTCCAAAAAAACAAGGAAAAGACTGGAGACTGATGCGAGTCTGAAATGGAGATCAGTGAAGACCTGAGCAAGCCAGGAGCAGCCGAGTCCCCAGACCCAAGGCAAGGCCAGAGCTTTCACAGGAAGAGGCTGACAATAAGGCTTCTGCTTCCCTCTGTTGCTCAGTTCCAGCCACCCATTGGGTGCCTACACCCAGGGTGGGCTCCCTTCCCTCACTCTCTGGCCTTAGTGTCAACAATGCACACCTGAATGCTATTGCATTTGCCAGTTGCAGGAAGTTGACACAGTCCCTCCAACCATCACACACTCTAGCACACACACACACACACACACACACACACACACACACACACACACACAAACACACTGACTTATGTGAACAAACACCAACATGCTCGACCCAATGGATGAAATCGCCTACCTGGCCAGGCGGGCAGCAGGATGGATGGAATACCGGTGGAGGAGAGAGACCACCTGTAAGGGGGTGAGTTCGACTCAACACCAGCCCTCGCCAGGCCTTTGCCATGGATTCTCCGCCCCCCCTCCACTTACACGGGCCTGCGGTGTGTGGTGGTGAATGTTTACACTCTTGAGTATCCAGAGGAGAAAACCACGTCCCTGTCCCTCAGACCTCTCAGAAGACAGAAGGACCAAACGGGTCTGAACACGCTGTGTCAGGTGAGGTGTGAGAAAGAGCTCTGGTGAAAGGCTTGCCTTCACGCAATGCCCCTCCCAGCCCCCACCCCGCCGTCAGGGCTTTTTCATCTGTGTGCGTCACCTTGTACCTTTACTGTGCTTATGTATTTAAACAAAAGGAATCTAAAAGGGAAATGATGTCTTTAGAGCTTATAGAAAATAACTATATTCCAAAAACATTCCTGAAATAAAATAACCAAGCACTCAAGTCCTTTAGAGAAGTCCTGCAGAAGGAGGTGATGCTGACTCTTGGATGTGTCAGTGGTGCTGTCACGCCGCTGCCCGGCCGCGACAGTCACCTTTCTCTTCCCACACTAGCCTGTCTTCTAATCCATAGTCCAAGGTACCCCAGTGTGGCACGCTGCACATCACACAAAAACCAACTGTGCCGCCAGGTGAGTTTCTACTGGTTTACGGTTCTTTATTCATGAGTTTCTGGGAACTGTAAGGCTAGCAGAGAAGGTGGCTGATCTTAGAAAAATAGAACTTAGAAAAAGAAAGTCCCTCTCTCAGCCAGCATATCGCTTCCCACTTCAGGCCAGACCTTCTCTGGGGCAAAACAGGTCTGGCAGGAACATCAAGAAATAAAAATCAGGAATAAGTAGAGCTGCGCTTGCAATAACATCAAGAAGCAAGGATCCGAAGTAGGCTCGCTCCTTCGTTTAACTCAGATCTGTTCTCAGCTGCCCAGACCCGTCTAGCCAGAAAATATGAAAGCAACGTCCCCGTGACTTGGCGAACCAAGTGGCGAAGCCCATTCCAGGGGCTCATCTGCAGAAGTGCGATACTGCGCCGGATTCTTCTCGGAGCCTCCGATTACGTGGGATGCTCTGTGAAGAGGGGAAGCTGAATGCAACCTCGGAAATCTGAAAATCCCTGCGATGCTACAGCTACAGAGAATCTGGAGTTTCCCGTCATAGTGCATGTTGACTTGGGTACGGAAGTCTTCATTCACACTCTTCGGAGCGCAGAAACGTGTCTCCCCTCCTGTTGTCACGGCTAGAACTTTTCCTAAGGGCCGAATGCAAAACCTTCACACACACACACAATTTTGACTTTTTTATATTGGGCTGTAATAAACGATTCTGCAAAGCATTTGCTGATTTGATTTTTTTTCCTGCTTCTGCAGCTGCTGTGGGCAAAGCACGCTGCCATTGATCTCATGGTGAGGCGCCTTGTCCTCAGGATGCTAACCAGCGCTGAGCTGTCAGCTTAAATTCCCCCAGGCACCAACGACCCCGGAGAAAAAGTGACAACAGCTAGAGGAGAATGAGCTGAGAAAAAAAGTATGTCAGTAATCAGTGAAATATGAGTAAATAAGTTATGAAAGATAGGAAATTGTGAAATAACTAGATTTGCCTACATGTCTATCACTTTTAGTATATTTATGTGGTATAGATTTAAGTTCATTTCATGTAGCAATGTGATATAGTTTCAACTTTGTTTTGCTGTAGCAATTCACTTATTAGGCCACTAATGAAAGTTTATCCTAAGGAAACTGGTTGATGCAAAGATAACCCTGTGAATGTACAAATATGCACCTTCCAGTATTCAACTAAGGCAATTGAAATTTATTTATTTATTATTTTTTCTTCTTTCCCAAATTAACTATCCTTTTGAACTACATGCTTGTAATTATTTTCTAGTGTGAACTGGTGGGTAAGTCCAGGTTTAACAATAACAACAAAGATGCAGGAAAAATATGGAAAAAAAAACTTTTGGTGAATATCCCAATGAAGGGATTGGTTGGATTCAGAGAGGAGATATCAAGATTTGACTACTGCGAACCCATTAGAGGAATTGGAAGCTGGGGTAGAGTGGTGACTTGAGTGAAATGACTTAGGTGCAGAAGATTAATATGTTAAACACCGTATGGTTTCTCGGACTTGGAAAACCCAGAACACAGACATTCTCTGAAACCATATGAAGTGATAGCCGGAGCCGGGGGAAGGGACAGGGAGGGGGTGGAAGAAGATGGGAAGGGATTGTGAAGTCGATGTGATACATAGATGTACGAAACACCCAAATTCATTGTAAATACTATGTATTACATGTGTATATTAATAAAAATAGTGGAGAAAAAATAAATTCCCCCAGGAACCTCTGCTGTCTCAGGGCCTGATGAGAGAGCAGGCGGCAGGAAGGGGAGTGCTCAGGGAAAGACACACGGCAGTTGAAATCATCATCCAGTTGTTTCCCACCCCAAGCCCAAAGGAGGCAGCCTGAGAATCTCTGCTGGGCCTTCGCAGTGTCCTCCACTAAGTGACCAGCTCCCACTAGACTTTGATTTCAATTTGCTTTTCCAGGTTAAAAGAAAGAAAGAGAGAAAGAAAGAAAGAAAGAAAGAAAGAAAGAAAGAAAGAAAGAAAGACACTTCGTGGTGCAATCTAAAAAGAGGGTAACTACAGTATGAAGGGGGAGACCAACAAAAACAGAAAACAAAAATATGGCTTGTCATTTCATTGTCTGGGACCAGTCTTTTTCAATTAAGAGAGATATGTCAGTGGGTGTGTGTGAGACACCAGATAAAATTTACACATCCCCTACCTTTCTACTCTTGAGTTTAATTAAGTCCTACTGGGGGAAATAGGCAGATTCCATTAAATGAAGCCAGATGTGACAAGTGCCAAGCATTCTATTCAATAATGAAGGATTCTGATTCTGTGAGCTGAACTTATGCAGAAAATCTATGCTTACAATTCAAATAATAGATGTTCTGGGAAATATTTTATTATACATTTAATAAGAAATTTATTTTATTTTTCCCATTCCAGATAATTAGTCATTTATTTTCTTATGCATTTTCAACTAATGGATAGAAATATAAACAGGTACCTCAGTGGCAATCATGTCATGTTTTGACATGTGTAAATGCCTAAATCAGTTTAATTATATTTATCTTCTCAATCATGGGTCATGGCCTCATGCTATAAATTGTTAAACTTCTTTCAGCCAGCTTTTTGCCCTGTGTGTCGCCTACCGTAGTGTCACCTGCAGTCACTCTACTGTGCAATGCGAGAACAATTAGGCCATGGGACTGGGTTACCTTTAGATAGGACAAGGCATTTTAGGCAGTTTTTGATGGGCAAGGTACTGGGCATTGAACCAAAGATCTGTCCGCAGAGCTAGAACTCTTCTAAAAGTTTTTATTTTATCTTATTTTTTGGGCAAGGTCTTGCACAGTTGCTAAGTTGCCAAAGGTGTGCTCACACTTGGCATTCTCCTGTCTCGGTCTCCCAGAGTGCTCGGATTAGGGCACGGACCACCACACCAGGCTGGTGAACCACTCTAAACAGAGTCAAGCTAAACACTGGGAAGCTTTCAGAAGAGCACCTTTGGTCAAACAGATGCCTCAGCCAAATCTGAAAGAAGGCCAGTGTGCAAATCAGCATATCCATTTTGAGAGACAGTGTGAAAAACCTGACAAAATTAAAGTAAATGTAACTTTTCTCCCCAGGGCTTCGCTTGCAGGAATTTACCCTGAAGAGAAGTCCCCCCAACATGGTACATTTGTGTTATTATTCATCAGAGCGGTACCTGTCATCACCCCCCAGGAGAAATAGCAAAAGGGCTGTATGTAAGAGGCTGGATGAATATGCTTCATGGAGCTTGTTGGGATATGCTGCAAAATCTAAAATAAAAACGCGTAACAAAAATAAATTAAAATATGTATTTTTGAGAACAGCGGGAAAAGTGTATTATTGAACTCATTATTGTTAAAAGAAAATGTAAAAATAAGTCATGAATGAATGAGATCTATTGCCCATAATGGTTGGCATGCATGGAGCCGTAATATTAAGGGTGAGGAAAAGGCCTTTCTTTATTATGCTTAGTGACAGTTTTGGTGTGGGATATCAAGATGATGTTTATGTGTCCTGAAACATAACATTAACATTATCAAGGGCTGGGATGAACAACATCCTAAAATGGAATTCAAGCAAAATATTATGGAATGATATCACCACCTTCTAAGTCAATATTATCACTACCGTGTACACCAAGAGATTTAATTTAAGTAGGTTTGACTGCAGAGCTTTGATTTTGTACACTTAGGTGAAAGATAGAATTAACTGTGAATAAAGAGTGAGCACTTGTTGGGAGATTTCTTTTCCCAGTGATATGAGCCAGCAGCCTAAAACTAACTTCTGCACATGACAGATACAGACAAATCGTTAACTGCAATGAATATAATAAGGACTACATTTCCCACTATGAAAACAGCTTGCAAATAAGGAAAAGGGTAAGAGTAAATTGAATCCTCTGAAATTGAGCTGGGTTGAGGCATCAACACAGAGTCAAGGCTTTAGACAGTAAGATATGGCGATATTAAAGTACTTTATCCATGTATCTCTTAATATGTCATCATTCTACTGAGCTTAGAAGCAGTAACACATCACGACACCCCACGGTGCTCTGTAAGCAGGAACCAGGGCTTATGGGAATGGACCATTTCACACCTCAGACAAGAGAAGTCTGAATGCTGTTTGAATATTGTGTAGGTCTGGAGTGAAAAGCACTTCATGAGCGACAGGGACACATCAGAAGAATCAAGCTCTCAGGGGCTGGATTTGGGAAACAGCGTTATTAAAACAAGAACATCCATAACAAATTATGTACTATTCAATAAAATGAAAACACTTATATTTATTCTGGTGTGAGTAAGAAATAAATAAGCAAATAGGGCAAAAGACCAAACTTTTCATCACAGTAGAATGGCATCGCTTACATAAAGCAAATGGTAAGAGATGGAATAGTATCTTTGGAATCATTTTCTTAACAATAGTTTGAAAAAAGCTATCAGTATATACTAAAACCAGTGAGGGGTGATGGATAGGGTATTTGCTGTGTCAAAATAAATTTGTACAAAAGACCCATTAATCATGAAAGAGAGATTAGTAACTTTATAATGAGATACTTGGCACACACCAACTGAATTGATGGGAGAAGGCATCTGTCCACTTCCTGGAAAACAGAATCTTTAATTTTAAATGCAATCTTTCAACAACAAAACGATGTAATACATTTCAATTAAACTTTACCATTTTCTTTTTAAATCATCCAAGTTATTTTTATATTCTCTTGTGAAATAAAGGAAATAAAGCCCTAATGAACACCTATTTGCTTATACTTTTATTTTTATATATCATCATTTCTTAAAGGTGAATTTTCAAAAATAGACTGAGCAATAATAGAGCCTGAGAAACTTTCCAAACCATTAGTTTCTGACGCACATTACCAAACTGCTTTCCAGAAAAAGAAAAAATAAAAATCTACATTGGCCAAATGTGGAGATGCACATATGTAATCCCAGCACTCGGGAGGCTGAGGCAAGAAGATTGCAAGTGGGATGCCAGCCTGTGTGATTTAATCCCTGTCTCAAAACAGAAATAAACCAAAATATAATGAAAAGGCTTGACGATGTAACTCAGTGTGAAGGCACAGGTTCAAGCCCTTGGCCATGCCAACGAAGAAGTACTGTAGCATGAAATGCCTGGGATCTCCAATTTGAGACAAAGCAGGGATGCTCGACTCCTTCCAGCATGGAGATTTCCATCCAAACCCCAAAATTTACCTGTTTAGTTGGACTTTGGCCTTTATTTCAGCTTTCTCCAATAAATTAGAAATACCTTATCTTCAGAAAACTTTTTCTTATGTTTACCCTTAAATATCAGGTCAGGAGTAGGGAAGTGGGGATCCTCCGTGTCTCCTGGCCCTCGACAGTGAGTGCTAGCTTGGGGCGCCCTGAGCTCCAGGCGTCTGTTAGCATGTTTGACCCTTGATGATAGAACACCGCAAAGAGCAAGCTTCATTATCTCTCACGACCCCTGGATGACCCTCGGGCCGCTGAGACAGCAAGACAGAGAGACAGCGCCTGTTCCCCGCAGCCACCTGTCCGGGCATCCTGAGCACAGGAGGTCACAGGAAGACAGGTGCTCTCCCGCCAGGCTTTCCAGCTGCCCTTGCTTGGTCTTCTGTTCCGATTATTGATCTCATTCATAAAAAGAGTGCGTGAAGGAAGGCAGGAGTCGCTTGCTGCTGTCCAGAGCAAGCACGGATTTTCTGCCTGAGACTAATTGGTCATGACAGGAAGAAGAGATTTTGATCAGATGCAAGGGGCATAACATTAGCTTTCAAACCAGATACTTGAAGGGCACGTATTTGGCTCATTAAATTATTTGTGTACAGCTGTTCTCAGAAATCTCATTCTCCAACAGGAGCTACATGAAAAGTTCTAATCTGATGAGGCTCTTATGCCCGGCGGACCTCATCAAAACATGCAGGTTTTGCCTCTCCCGACGCCCTTGGTTGCATCTTCTGGGAGTTGAGGATGCTTAGTAAAACACTTTTGTCTGGGGGGTGCAAGCTGGGTGTCCCCTTTCCCAGAAAAACCTCTTGAAGCCTCGTTTTTGCCTTCTTTGATCTTGTCAGTGCCTAGAGAGTGACATGTTATCAGCTGTCAATCTTTTGCCCAATTAATGTACTATGTATTTAATCCCTGTATCTATTCATAATCACAGTGAGGAACAGTCTCTATATCAGGATGCACTGTGTTCATATTTAGCAATTGTGTGCCGCCCACTCCCCCATCTTCCACAGCGTGCACTTGCTTCAGTCCCCTGAGATGCGCTTACTGGCCTTTGCATTATGTAATTTCCTCTTCCCTCTCCAGACCAGGATAAGCATTAGGCCTTATTGACCAGCTCATGTGGGAGCCTAGAAAAGGCCTCCTGCATGTGCCTGCTCATAATTTAATTAAAATATCTGGTTTTGTCAGAGATTATTACTGTTGACAGGATAGCATTTCAAGCTTAAAGTCAGAAAATATTTCACCTCCTCCCCAGATATCTAAGATCATGGTCCAGTAAAGTAACTAAAACAACATAAAACAAACAAAAAGAGAAACAAGAATCCCAAGAGTCAGCAGGAGGAGGGATGAACACAAAGAAACCTCCTGCGCAAGGGCACGCAAGTGCTGGCAGTCGGCAGACCTCATTGGCTGACAACAAGCTCACATGACCCCAGCAACGAATTGTGAACCTTGCGTTTATTTTATAAAATTAAATGTGAGCTACCTCTTGTCCTCTGGCATATCCTTTAAAAGCCCTGAGTTTGCAGGGACAAATCAGAGAAATGCACAATTCCAGAAGAATTATTCGCACCATCTCCCTGAAAGGTAACTTTAAATAAATCTTTTCCTATTTACCACAGTAGGTGACCTTTTTGATTTGGGGCCTGTGGAAGAGAAAAATGTTTAAAACTGTCTTTAACCAGCCAAGAATCATTTTGGCAACCCAGATGTGGTTTCAGTCCTGACTCTAATGAGCCACGGGCTCATGCAAATCTGGATGGTTTTCCGTTCCTTTCTCCAGAAAGCCCAAGTCTCAATATTAACCTACTTTTGATCCATGAATTCTAACCAGTAACCCTACTGTGCAAGAAGAATATGCCTCCAGCAAAAATAACGGGCCGTACAAATAACTAATTTAAAACTACTCGGAAGGCTTTGGTAAGAACTGCCGCTTTAAGCAGACACATGGTAGTTATACTTCCACCTGGTTCCTAATCATTACTACATGAAAATCACTTTCGTAAGATCTCCCAAGAGCATTTCTCTAATCACGTGCTCTGGCTTTCCCTTGAATATGAAAATAACACAGTGAGAAACAAAGCTGTTCTGCCCTGGAGACGGTTCCTAAGCCTGCCCGAGGAAACCTTCATTGCCTCCGACCCAGATCCTGCTCACGGTTCTGTCGTGTTCTCCCTGGATAACAGACGTTAAAGACCAAAGGCAGACTGCTCAGGATGACATGACTCCACAGCCCGGGTGCCAGGGAGATGTCAGCAGCTGCCTGGGGACCCATTTTCAATCTGAGAATTCTCTCTTCCTTCTCAATTGTAGCATCATGTGTCATTAACACCACAAGTGACCTGAGAAAGGCCACTAGATGGCTGGTGACTCTAGCCTGGCATCCACTGGGGCAGCACCTGTCACTCTCTGGTCTTTGATCTGCTCTTTAGGTCAGTCTGGCACAGTGCCATCTGAGTGGGATGCGACTCTCACTGTCTGGGCCAACTCCACCCAGGGTTCTGAGGCCCTGACTGGTAAGAGTCTCAGAGGGGCCAACATGCCAGGATGTGGACCTGTCCAGTTCAATGGGACACTCACTCTGGGAATTCTGGGATTTCTTCCTTATTCCTTTCTTTTTATAACCACTTTTATTTTCAATAGCATTTAAAACCTAAGGCTGCCAGAGATGTTTGTTGTTTGGTAGGTTGTTATCATCACAAAAGAAAATTAATTAAAATGAAGCTTTCACCTTAAATAGCCATGGGACACTCAGACTCCAGGTTCTAGTTTTGAGTCAAGCTAGGGCTTTAATGTAAAATAAATAATCTGGACATCTGGACTGAGCCAAATGTGGAGCTCAAAGTTTAACTGACAGACTGACAAAGAAGTTTGAATTAAGAGTCTTATCAAACTGTGAGCTAAATACATCATTTCTTCCTTAAGTTGGGGATCAGGTATTTTGTCACAGCAATGATTAATTATTAAAATTTTAAATTAACAAATTAAAAACCTATAGGCTCAAAGTATCTATAAACTTACAAATAAAAAAAACTTAGAGTTTGACTACCTGAAGGCTATAGATTTAATGTAATAGGTATAATTCTATATGCCAAAATTTGGGCACATGTTATCTTCAAAGCTCTCTTTAATTTGACTTAAAGATAAGTACATACACATATAAGGAGCCCACATGCCTTTTACTCATATGACTTAGCAAATAGCTTAACTTGAGTTGCTTGGTAAAGTAAAATGTAAGAATGTCTTTAAAAATGCTCAGCTCTTAGCTAACCAGGATGCTCTCACTTTGTTAAAAGTAATATATATTACTTTTATATATATTACATCTTTAATATATAAATATATATATAGAGAGAGAGAGAGACAGAGACAGAGACAGAGAGAGACAGAGATAGATATTAGATAGATTACAATGTTAGCTATGCTGGTTTAATACTTGATTCCTAAACATAATCTGTAATAAATACCAAGTAAATAAAATGAGATTAATGCATGCAAATATTATATAACAATATAACAAAAGCTAGGTGATCAATTACTGAGTTTAAGACTTAATGGTTTCTAGGAATTTAAAAACTGAGGCTATTAAATGTGTTTTTAAAATTTTTAAAGCAAAACCAAAGTCTCACCACCTCCCACTGAAGTTGCTTGGCTCTTGATAAAGTCTACAAAATGTGGCCTAAATTATCACGTTAATGAAGGTGACTTATTCTACCTTCTGCTGTTGGACTTTTGAATACAAAAGGACCTGAGTTTTGAGAGAGAGATTTTAAATGTTGACTGGTTGTAAAATACTTTCAATAATGTATTTGTAAATGGGCGGATAACCAGCTATTGTCTGTTATAATATACCGCTGAGGTGAACATGCATTTGAGGGCAGACTGTACTGTGAGGCTAAGCTCGTATTCAGTCAATAGAGCTCAAGTTGCATGAAGGTTAATACATGCAGAGAAACTAATAAATGGTCTCTACTACGCAAAATACATGTGCAGATTACACTTTACAACATCTCTGCTCTGTGTATTGGGCACACTTCAGTCTTGCCATTTGAAGCATGATCTACCTTTACTGACTTTAATTAGATAATCATTTTTATTTTTGTATTACTGAAACACACACATGATAAGAGGTCTATTTGTGGTCAATGACAATGTTTCCTAGGCTAGAAGTACACTCCAGGCAATGGCACTAATAGTAATGGTTGAAAGATAAAAGATTAGTCACATGTAGGGCATATCTGTAAAGAGTTCCATCCTATTTAAAATTTGATATTAAAAACCTTGATAAAATTTAAATTTATGGTAATGATGTTTTGTCATCGCAATTGCCATGCTAAAATGCTATGTTTGCCCTTGTTCATTGTATTTTACATTTTTCCTATAAAATTTGTAGCTATTAATTTGTGTAAAGTCTACATATAGGTAGATGTCTTCTGATAGGCAATCTAAACAAAATATTTCAGGCATGCCAGCGGTTTCTAGGTAGTTGCTGCCATCCCACTGCCAGCAACTAGGAGGCCATGGGCCTGGCCCTTCTCTTGCCTGGTCCCTGCTGCATGCCAGAGGCAGCCAAGTAATTGCGGGCACTCCATTGCCTGCATCTAGGAGCCCATGAGACTGGGCTCTCTTGCACCTTATCCCAGAGATGTCCAGGTAGCCGGCGGCAGTCCCCCACCTACACCTCAGAGTCCACTCAGCTAGGCCTAACCATCCACTGCTGCTGCAAATCAGAGGCATACAAGTAGTGGGATTCAGACCCCTGCTAGCACCTCAGAGCCCATGTGACTGGGCCTGCTCGGCACCCATCATCGCTGCGCACCAGAGGTACCAGGCAGCCACACCCAGATCCCCTACCTGGACCTGGGAGCCCAAGGAGATGTGCCTAATCTGCACCAGTCACTGCTGCACATGAGAGGCACCCAGGTTACCTCATCCAGACCCTCACCAACACACCAGAGGCAGTATGACAGAACAAGCCCAAATAAATAACCTAACCTCACAACTCGGGGTCCTATTAAAACAAGAACAAGCCAACCCCAAAGCTAACAGAGGAAAGAAATTATAACAATCAGAGCAGAAATTAATGACACAGAAAATAAGAAATACAAAAAAAACATGAAACAAAAAGTTGTTTTTTTTGAAAAAGTAAACAATGTTGATAAACCCCTTGTTAAACTTACAAAAAAAGAAAGAGAAAACCTATATCAATACAATCAAGAATGAAAAGGCAAAATTGCAACACCTAACAAGGAATTCCAAAGAATTATAAGAACTTACTTTGAAAATGTGTACTCGAATAAATTAAAAAATACGAAAGAAATGAATGAACATGTATCGACCACCAAAACTGAATAAAGAAGAAATTAAACACCTGAATATGGCAGTACACATCTATCGAGTTGAGGAAATAATAGAAATATTTCCAACTAAGAGGACCCCAGAACTTAATGGACTTCCAATATAGTTCTATAAAAAACTTAGGGACAACTTAGCACCCATATTCACCAAACTCTGTCAATAAGTGAAAAAAAGAAAAACCGTCCAAATCGTTTCTCAAAGAATGCCCCCCCAAGAAAATTATAGGCCAATATTCCTAATGAATATAAATACAAAAATACACAATAAAATTCTTGCTAACAGAATGTGTCAACTCATAAAGAAGATTATACACCATGATCAAGTGGGCTTCATTCCAAGCAGGCAAAAATGATTCCACATATGCAAATCAATAAATATAGTATAACACATTAATAGACACAAAGATAAAAAATATACGATTATCTCAATAGATGAAGAGAAAACAGTTGACAAAATCCAACACCCATTTATGATACATACTCTGAAGAAAATAGGAATAGAGGGATCCTGACTAGACGTGATTCAAGTTATTTGCAATAACCTTTCAGTCGATATAATTCTAAATGGAGAAAGACTGAAAGCTTTCACAATAAACTCAGGAACAAGACCACGATTCCACTGTCATTCCTCCTATTCAACATAGTACTGGAAATTTTGGCAAGAGCCATAAGTGCAAAGAATAAAAGAAATACAAATAGGAAGGGAAGAAGTAAAACTATCCTTACTTGCAGATGACATGATAGAAGACCCAAAAAGTTCTACCCAAAGATTTTCAGAACTATTAAACAAATTTAGAAAAACATCAATTTACAAAATTAATGTCCACAAATCAATAGCATTCCTAGACACCAACAACAAATCAAAAGAGGAAGAAATCAATAAAACAGCCTTCTCCATAATTGAAACAAAAAATAAAATACTTCGGAATAAACCTCAGCAAAGAGGTAAAAGACCTATGCAAAGAAAACTACAAAGCCTTTAAGAGAGAGATTGCATAGAGATGCAAATCAAAACAAAGCTAAGGTACCATCTCACCCCAGAGAAAATGGCCTATATCAACAAGTCAAACAGCAATCAGTGCTGGCCAGGCTGTGGGGAGAAAGGAACCCTTCTGCATGGCTGGTGGGAATGTAAATTTGCACAATCACTCTGGAAAGTGGTATGGAGATCTCTCAAAAGACTGGAAATAAATATCCCCTTCGATCCAGCGGCACCCCTCCTGGGAATATATCCAAAAGAGATCAAAACAGCACACAACAGAGATATATGTATACCCATGTTCATAGCAGCACAACTAACAATAGCTAAAATATGTAAGTCACCGAAATACCCATCAACAGACCAATGGATACACAACTTGTGGTATTTATACACAATGGAATACTATGCGTCTATAAAGTCCAACATTGTGGAGGCTTTTGTAAGCAAATGGAGGAAACTTGAGAACATCATGCTTATTGAAATGAGTCAGAAGCAGAAGGTAAAACATCGAATGGTCTCTCTGATATGAGAGACCCAGATCATAACTCTTATGGAACTTAAAATGAAAAACAAAGTGAAACAGGGGGGTAGGGAGGGGGAGGTGAGAGGGGTGGGGAGAGGGAGGGACAGAAGGAGAGTGGGAAAGCCCTTGTCACCTTGACAAGATACGGATGTGCACACAATGCTCAACTCTATTGTAAACCTTAAATTTTGCACGTATACATATCAATAAAATGGGGGAAAAGAGAAGAGAGATTGAAGAGAACTTCAAAAATGGAAAGACATCCCATGTTCCTGGGTAGGAAGAACTAATAGTGTCAAAATGGCCGTACTTCCAAAGCTATTCTACAGATTCAATGCAATAACCAATCAAAATACCAACTACAATTTTTGAATAAGAATAAACAACTTTAAAATTTATATGGAACCAGAAAAGACCCAAGATTTCTAAAGGAATTCTAAGTAACAAGGGCAAAGCTGAAGAAATCACATTCCCAGACTTCAAAAAATATTACAAAGCAACAGTGATTAAATCTGCATAGTAGTGATACCAGAACAGAGAGGAGGACCAGGGGAACAGAATTGAAGATATTGAGACAAAACAAACACCCTTGGTCCCTTGATCTTCGACAAAGTGTTCAAAACAATCCACTGGAGAAAAAACAGAATGGGCAATCGTCAGCTATGGACAAGGTGAACCCCTGAAAAAGAGGCAGCCAGAGGTGTTCACTGATTCCTCAAATTCCATGTCTCTATTCCAACAGAATTTGAAATTCATGTATGAACTGTATATACATATACAAGAAGAAAGCTAAAATTGCATACATAATATAATTTTTAAATTTCTGAATCATTTATCTCTCAATGTATTAAAGTCAAGATTCATTTTAATTTTTTATTATTGTATAAATTTTATTTGTACACTTTTAAGTCACTGCTGCCTTCTCCGTGGTCAATATTGTTCACATTACAACTTTCATATAGTAAAGCAGAATTTCAATTAAAAAAGAGTCCCATGTAATATAAAAACAAAACAAGACAATATTGCAAATGTTATTCACCATGCATACAGCACATAAGACAATGGTGTTCACCATAATTAACAAAAGAGGTAGTAATTCTGTAGTCACACTTTATATTTCAAAGTGACTTTTAGTGTTATAACTTTTGTAAAAGAGAAATTCATAGTTTACAAAAATATGACATGTTAAAATAATGTTGGCTGGGCATTTTTCCACTTAACAGTGTCTCATTTTTTTTAAGTTCCTTGAAATTACCTTCTCAGATAAGTTTGACTTCACTAAGCATGATGGTCCCGAGTTTTGTTCATTTGCCTACAGAAGCCTCAGATTTATTTGTGTTCATTGGAGGAGGAGTACTCCATTGTGGACATGGATTACAACTTTTGTGTCCATTCGTCTGTCGATGGATATCTTAGCTTTTTCCACAATTTAGCTGTTGTTGGTTGAGCTGCTGTAATCATGGGTATACATGTATCTCTGTAATACATTGAAGGTTAAATATCCTATGGTTTCTCTAATATGAGAAATTTAGAACTTAAACATTTGATAGAAACAAATGGGTGTGATAGTGGGAATCAGAGAGTATGAGGAGGGAAATGTGCGGGCCAAAAAGGGGAAGGAAATAATTATAATGTTGACGAGATATGTACGTGCAGAGAATACCCAAGCTCAGTGTAACCATTGTGTACACCGTGTACATGTGCGCGCGTGCGCGCATGTGTGTGTGTGTGTGTGTGTGTGTGTGTGTGAAACTAGATAAAAATACATTCTCAGATAAGATGTATAGACATGATATCTAAACCTTACCTAAAACTTTTAAAGGACTGGTTTTTCCACAAGAAATTAATTTAGAACATTGGCTATGTTTACATTTTTTAATTTCCTGCAAAACCATAGAGAAGCATCTATTAAATAAATATATAAATCAAATATCTGACTTACTGATAATTAGGTTAAAGTACTGTAAATTTTTGCTAAAAATAAATCTGTATTTTCTCCACTTTTTAAAATTCATAAATACTGGATCAGTGTATGATGTCCAGCAATAATGTCATAGCATTTCAATTTCTAACAAGTTACTGATCTTCTCTCAGTAAGGCACAGTAAATCCATCTTTAAGATACTGATTTTACTTTTGATAATTGTGTCCTGCACTGTCATTAATTAGATTTTAAATATAAAACAAAATGATAATTATCAATTTAACAATTTAAGAGTTTTTTTGCAAAATTTATTCAGAGGTTCTATGGTTTTTTAAAAATAAAAATCAGTTTTAAGATACTATAGTTCTAGTTACATAAATTTCTTTTGAATATAAAATCTCTTATCCTTAAGGACATAATTGTCTTCATAAATCATAATTGTATTAAAATATTATAAAAGTAAAATGCCTTGCTAAATCATTATGATTTTAATTGATAAAAGAAACATTAATCCTGCATATACTTTGCTAAATGTTTCCTGTTTCATCAGGGACACACATTCTAGGTGTAACAAAAGCTATAATTATAAATAATGTACTTTAATATCTATATGGATTAAAAGTACCTTAACTTATTAGTTGTTTTACATCTGCTGGCAAGTGAAAAAGATGTTAAAAAGTGTAAAAAGTTGGCAGGTTCTATTAGTAAAATTTGCCAAAACCTAACCTTTTTGGGTACTTGACTGCAGAGGCAGAAAAAAAATAAACTTAACAATGAACTAAAAATAAATCCAGTCTAAGGGCTATTTTTGTTTTTGAGGCAGAGTCTTCCTTTGTAGTCCAGGCTGGTCCCAAACTTACTAAGTAGCCCAGGCTGAGAGTGAGCTATTCCCTTTAAAATGTCTGGTAGTCCTCAAAAATTTAGCCCTGAGTGTTCACGGTATCAGTTTTCTTTGACATGGGCCCAAAGAGCTAATTTGGAATAAAACACGCTCTGGTGAACTGACATGTGGAGAGCCATGCGGGCCTGAGGGAGCACGGCTGCAGGCGACCAGTCAACAGAGATGTTCCAGGGGGGAATATGAGCATCAGAGACGCAAAACCCTCCCTGCTTGGTACCCAGAGCTGGGGAGAGCAGGGGCAGCTCTGTGCAGAGGCTAACCCTCTTTGCAAATTTCCAGCCAAGTCTTTTCAAGAAAGGAGAGCACAAAAGCAGGGTGGGGCCGTTGTCAACAGGATAGCATTTTAATCTTAAAAGTCAGGAAATGTTTAACCCCGTCCCGGGATATCGAGAAACTCTGCCCAATCTGACAATTAAAACAAAAGAAAATAACAATAATGTGGGGGGAAACATCCCAGCAAAGGGGGAAACTTCAGGCCCCAGGTGAACTCTGCATGAATTTGCTTCCTATTTAGCTCAAGGCGTGCAAAGGACCCTTTCGAAAGCATCTTTCAATGACCTATAACGGTATGTACGCCCAGTTTACATTTCCTAGTGTACATGGTCTAGATTCCAGGTGGGTGGCACTTGAATCAATGTACAGCTCGTCACTGTTCACTTAATTTAAATGCAAAGAAAAATATTAAAAATAGGATGAACATATGTCAGATGTCATCAGCCTGCTACAGACGATGATCCTTGTTATGCACTGAATACAAATGTATTACCGGCCACTGAAAGTTGGTGTATTGATGCTCTTTGGTTCGTTGCCGGCTCCAAATCAAAGGAGGCCCCTCCCTTTGTGTTAAATAGAGAAACGTTTTATTCTGGGACAGAGAAAAAGCGGGGTTATTTTCTTTGTTCGTTTTTGTTTCTTTGAGACAGGGTCTTGCTATGTAGTTCAGGCTGATCTTGAGCTCACTATGTAGCTCACGGTGGTCTCAGTCACATGGCAGTCTTCCTGCCTCAGCCCTCTGAGTGCTTGGATTACAGATGTGAGGCCTCAGGCCCGCTTATGTGGTGCAGAGAAATCTTTGTTTTTGGTTGTCAGACTGGGCAGTTTTTAAGAGGTGGGGCCTAGTGAGAAGGTGTGGGTCTCTGTGGCTTGATCCGAAAGGAGCAGATCACTGGGACAGGACCTGGAAGGGCATAAGCTACCTCTGCTCTTCCTTCGTTCTGCTGCCTGGCAGCCGTGGGGTAAACAGCTTTCTTCCTGCTGGACCTCTGCCATGTGCTTCCACCATAACCAGCCAGCCATGAATAAATTGACATCATCGAAACTGTGAGTTAAAGTAAACCTTTCCTTCCTTAAGCTGTGTCTCATCAACAGAAAAAACATAATCAAGATACTAGCTATCTTCATAACTTCAGTAGCCACCATGGATGTTACTCTGTCACCACGGACAGCTCAATGCCTATCAAACTCCAAGTTATTGACATCGATTCCAACAAAAACAAACCAGATTTAAGATATAAACAACAGCCACTTTCCAACGCCTTCACTATAAGGAATGCCATTCCTTATTGCTTATTCTTATTAGCCAAGATTTTACATTGAAGAAAAAATATGGAAATTGGAGATTAAAACATGTAGGAAAAGGAGAAAGAGTAAAAAGCGAAGGAGAAGCTGGCAAAGTAGGAGAAGCATAGAGAGGGAAGGGAGAGGGACTCAGAGCGAGAAAATCACTGTAGACACAGAAAAGGTGAGAAGGGTAAAAAATGAGAAAGTAAGACACATGACAGGAGGAGAGAGTGCTTCAGAATAAATAAAGAAGAACGTAAGTAAAGAAATAATAAATAGATCCCTGAATATGAATAGTGGTGTCCTTTACCATTACCCGAAACAAAACTTACACATAATTGGAAGAAAAGAAATGTTCAGTGGAGTCACCTCAAAAGAAAAAAACTTTGTAGTCATCAGGGAATCATGCCTGGTTTCTAACTGGCAGTTTCATCGGCGTTGTTGGTTTGTTTGACGTTTTGTTTTTGTTTTCGTGTCATGTTTGACTTTTTTTTTAACTAATGGCTATCTCCCAACCCAGCTTAGAAAAGAAAGACCAAGATGCAGGCTTGAATGACTTGCAAACACATCTTTTTTTTTTCTAAGTTACTAAACTAGAATGCTTCTAACTAAAGGAAAAGAAAATGGTTAGAGGCAAAAATAAATAAAATGGAGATGCACTTGCATGGCTTGCATGGTCTCTAAGCATTTCAGCTTGATGTATCATCTGGTCCCACTCAGGAAGACCCATTCAGCCATTTATCCATCTCAGGAAAATCTTGGCTTTTTTGTGTTCTCTCTTTACCACAGACTTCAGACTATCCTAATTAAGCAAGAAAAGTTTTGTTGTCAGCAAAGATAACTTTAGACATGTGATAACTTTAGATGTTAGAGTTGTTTTTCTTAGTTGGGAAAACTAACTGTAGGATTAAAGGAAAGAAAGGATTGACAGTTTCCTTAAAGGCTTCAAGGAGACTCTTGAAAATACAACTACAAGCACAGGAGTCTGGGAGAACAAAGGCAAGCGGTCGATGGCTACGTCCACTCTGGCCCATTGTCTAATGTCTGAAGTGCCCTAACGTCACCTGACTTCAGGAAATCAGAACATCAGCTACACTGAAGTCAATGGTTGTCATGGTGAGGATATTCTCAGAAACAAGAAACTTTTTTAGGTCAAGGTACTAAAAGTGCTCAAAGGCAAAGTTAACATTTCAATGTGGAAAGTAGGGTATTTGGCTCAAAAATCTTAGGTTTGGAGAAAATATTAGAATCTAAGAAGAATTTGTTCTTATGAACATGGACACATTTCTATCAGTGCTTCTTATAGTCGAATGATGGTGTAGAAATTAGACCAAGATCAGGGACAGACTCCCTTCAGGCCCAAAAACAAGGGAACAGACTTAGTCCTGGGGATAATCTCCACTCTTCAGCTTCTCATACTGCCTTGAAAGAGGAAATTCTGGTGGGCCCGGAAGGAGATGCTATCTGGTATGACAGTTTCCTCAATGGAGGAGAACAGTTGACTATATAAAAGGGTTTGTTTGCATCTATACTTCACAAGACTGAAGGAAATCAGTAGATTAGACTGCCTGGTGCCTCCTGAGGTTGGTTCCCATGAACAGCTATCTCTCTTTTCTTGACGACTGGCTTTATCTCACAACATTTTGCAAGGCTAAAGCATTGAATTTTGATCAAATGCCATGACATCAGAGGCAGTGGATGACAGCAAATATACACCTGAGAAATTAGTTTCCTTTGTGGGTCTACTTACACTTGTCCATTTTCTCTTTTATTACAAACCACATCTCTTATTTCACCACCATTTTTCTTTCAAAGTCTATTAGGTACCGTCTTTACATGGGTGATATAGAGGGATGAACAGACATGTGGAGTTAATTTAAGAACAACAAAGCTTGTTGGATACATTCCAGAAGCTGTGACAATGAAGAAAAGGTCAAGGGAACATGTACTGCATGTTTGTCCTTGTGCTGATTTCAATTAATATAACGAGGAACTCCTACATGTCAGGAGCTCTACTAGGAGTCAATAGTGCAAAGTGTACTTCTGCTCATGGCCGGCTGGTGAGTTCTTTGGTGTCTTATAAAATCTAATCTGTAGACTAGAGTTAACACTATTTCCCTCATGATACGATTGCGAGAATTAAGTGTGCTAATCGGTATAAATTTCTCAGAATAATGTCAGCCTTATAATAAATACACAGTAAATGTCAGCTATTCTTATTCTAATCCATTTTTGTCTCGTGGCTGTTTTGTGCTTTCTTAGTTTTCTGGCTTCCTTCCAACAGCTGTATTTAAGAGACTTCACCAGTTAAACCGGCCAGAGTCATGCAAACTGTGTAGTCACAGTAGCTGATCTAGTTAGGATAGTGAGTTATGATTGCTTCTGTGTAGATTTGGAGTGTGGAATAAATTCACACAGGCTCATATAGGAGGGGAGAGCTAACTCAAATGTGGACATTGTGACAAACATAATTCAATTCTGAAGTAATAAAATGAGCAATAGAGAAAGGAGATGGCAGAGGCCAGAGTTGTTATGGTTTGGATCTGGAATGTCCCCCAAAAGACTCATATGTTCGAATATTGTAGAATGTGTATGGAGCCATCTGCCGTTAAGAGGTGGGGCCTGGGTGCCAGAGGTAGAACACTGAGCTCTACCCAGAAGGGGCAGATCACCAGAGTGTGACCTGGAAGGACATACACGAGCCTTGCCCTTCCTTGCTCACTTGACTTCCTCTCTGCAAGGCCGTGAATAGGTATCCCTTCTACAGGGCCTCTACCATGTGTTTCCACCATCGCCAGCTGCCTCTGAGTGGACTGAGACATTCTGAAACTGTGAACTGAAATAAATCTTCCCTCCCTTAAGTTGTAGAGGCCAGATATCCTGTCCCCACAATGAGAAAGTAACTAAACGAGCAATAAAGAAAGGAGATGGGGAAGAAACCATAGTCTATCCTACACTGGGGCAAATTTCAAGTTTAGAAGAATCTAGACACAAAGCTTCCATGCTTACAGTATCCCTAATCATGATTGATAAGAGAAAGCATGGGATTGGCCTTTTCTTCCATCAGTGTAGCCAGGCAAATGTCCAATAATCAGGTTGCTGGAAAAAAAAAAAAACCACACGTTTTCTGACAGTCATGGTGTGAACGCCTCTAAGCAGCGGAGACAACATGTAGCCCATCACCTCGACCCTGGAGAGTGAGTTAGAGCGTTCCTCTGTGTCCGCATCACAGAGCTTCCTGGTCTCAACAATGACAGCTTGTCTGTTTAAGTCTCTGCTTCCCACCCATAGCGTGGGCACTATGAAAACGACTTCAAGTGCGCATGGAAAGGTTTAGATGACAACTTAGGAAAGCCTGCAAATTACACATGTAGTGAAGATTAAAAAACTCTACTTTCTCTCCTCAGAAAACTGCTGTCTCTCTTTTCTTCTTTGGTTGAAATCTGGATTTTGTAAGGAGGGACAGAGATTGAGTCCCAAACAAGCAGAAGGGTTACAGACTTCCAAGACATCACATGCAGTTAACTGACTCACCAGCAGAGGAGCCATAAAGCCCCATTGCGGAGGTCCTTGGCTTCCTGTGAATGTCTCCGTCAGCCAGGTGTTGGAGCGCCCTCTCTGGCCAGCAGCATGCTTATGTGTCGGTTGCTATCTTCCCCACTTCTTTCTTTAATAACTATATACATTCACTCTTTAACTGTCTCACTGACTTGAAAAAATAATCACATATACAAATAAAAATATTTTATTTTTCTGGACAAGCTTTTCCACCCTATTTTAAAAATATACTGCTCGCTGGAGGCTGCCATCTTCTCTGGGCTGCTATAACTTAAAGTAGGCAACCTGTAAACAATAGAAGCTTATTGCTAGTTGGGTGCTGGGAAGTTCAAATCAATGCAAGAGGAGATTAGGCATCTGGCGGAAGCCATCCTACTGCAGAGATGATGAGTTCTCCATGTACCCTCACAGGGCAGTGGAGCTGGTCTCTCTCACAGGGACACTGATTCTTCATAATCACCTCCCAAAAGTCTCCTTCTGAATACCACCACCTTAAAAATTAGGTCTTAGCACATGAATCTGGGACCAACACAAGCATTCATCAGATGACAGCACAGTCTAGTTGACGTGTTCTCACAGTGACAGGTCTGTGCCTCCTGCTCTGGATGGCTCATGAGGACCCTGGCTTTGTCCGTAGTCAATTGCCACCATGTGCTGGCCTTCTTGCTGCAGAAGTCTCTCAGACCTAGTCCTAAATTTCCCTTTGAAATTCACATATGAGGATGTAATTTAGGCTATTTCGGGGTGAGATCTTGGCTTGACCTAGACTCATTCTTTCTTTGACTTCTAGCCGATTTGAATACAATGCCTAAGCTTAAACTATTTCTGCAAATAGTTAGAATAATATCACGCTTGATAGGTGTCAGGCATAAAAGTCAACTCTCTGAGATAAAAATTATTAGATTATTTTATATAATTTGGGACCGAGGCTCTGAGATACTTATCCCTCAGGGTTTGCACAGATATATTTAGCCCATTCTATAAGATTCAATATCTTCTTGCCATTTCTTCTGCTTCTTCTCTCAAGACTTAGATACTCAAATATGGAAATAAATGAATACATAAAAAGTTCACGGCCAGTTGCTAGGTTAGACTCTGAATTAGGTAAAGTGAAAGAACAGACTCATGTTCAGAGCTGGTTCTAGTGCATCCATCTTTAACATTTTCCACCAGTCTCCTGGTGAAGACATCAATTACCTTGGCTTCTGGAATCAAGCTGTCTCCTGGTTTCATTAAGATTCTGATCTTTTTTTTCTTTGTGTCTCCTTGATGTGCCAAGATTTGAACCCATAACTTGTATATGCAAGACAGATAGTCTACCAGTAAGCTAGACTCCCAACATTCTGCTTTATCTATTACTATCCCTGCACACGTGCATCTGTGAGTGTACACACACACACACACACACACACACACACACACACACACGCAGTTTGGGCTTTAAAAATATAAGTTCCTCCTGTTGCAATTCTAAATTTTCTCATGTTAAATTGTGTCAGGATAACACCACATCCACAGGTGTCATTGCTAATGTTTTGAGAGAAGGGACTCTACAAGCTGAGGAGAAAAGGCTTCAGAAGAAATGCACCCACCCACACCTTGACCTATGATCTCCAGCTGTGGCGGCAGATACTCTTGTTGCTCCAACCACTCAGTCTACGGTATTTTTTGTTATATTCTAGCAAATTAATATTCCACCGATATGTGGGTGGGATCTAAATTATATTTCTAAACCAGATCTTTCCTCTGAGGCTTAGACCTTATTGCACAACAGCAGCCTTCACTCATTGCATATGTTTTAACACACACACACACACACACACACACACACACACACACACGTGTAAAACAAATCATTCTTTCACCTTAATATACCCAACTCCTAGTCCTCTGTCTGTTCACCTAGCAACCAATGAGCCTTGTATGTTCCCATCCCCAGTACTCAGACCTAGCACACCACTAAGGCCTGCCAGTGTTGCTCCACACTGCCTACTGAGTTCATTCACTTTTCTTCGATTTTTCCCAGTGTGATCAGGGAAAACACCCGCTCTGTGCTGCTGCAGCAGTTCCCTAGCAGGTGTCACTGAATCCGCTCCTCCTTCTTGACGTTCCTTCTTCTTGCTGCAACTTGTCTACACATTTTTTTCTTTGTTCTATTTTTGTACTTTTTTGAAGAAGGTAATAGCTTACCATAATGTAAAAGGTCCTTCTGAGTCAACCAGCTTGAAAATCAGTTTGCCATAAGTCATGTGCTGAACAGTGAGGGGTTTTTTTCTTTATATTATACTTTTCCATCTCCATTTGCGTCTACCTTGAATGTGGCCTTTTTGTAAACTCTTGCGTAAGGTCACAGAACAGCTGATCCTGCAACACATGCAGAGACACATAAACAGAAGCAAGCAGATGAGGCAAGATGAAGTCTTCAATAAAATGCAAAGTAATCATGATACCTGCCTGTTAGGTAACTGGGCATGTAGCACGTTGGTTTAGGAGACTCATATCCCTGAAAAATTGAATAACCTAGGCTTTATCATTCATCCAAAATTCATTCCATGCCAATTTCTCTTCTACAATCCTCAGTCATCTTCAAACACAAGGTACTCTTCCAAATCTGATGTGATGGGCACAAACTGAAAGTATTACTTTGCCTTGTTGATACTCAAAACGAAGGGAACGTTTGGTTGTCATAAGAAGAAAGGTAGAGTTGGGTCCCGGATCCCCACAACCCCTGCATCTAACGTATGGGGGTTAGAAATGCCAAGTAGTTTGTCTAGTGTGTAGGCAGCGGTTCTAGCCAGTAGCACCGTGTAGGTAGCAGTTTGGGCAGACTCGTCCCTCCCACCGGTGGGCTCTTGCTCCTTCCTGTGTTATTCCTCCCTGCTCCATTAGCAAATTAATTCCTCTTTAACCATCAGCCCTTGGACAAGTTGCCACTTCAGAGCAAAGTCTCGACCTCTCTAAACACATCAGCTAATACACTCAAAGCACTGTGTGATCACAGTTTTATAGTTAGACATTGGCTCAGGTCTTCAGCCTGGTTAGTATCTCTTTCCCCGGAACACTACATGATCCATGCGGACGAGAAACACACATTTTTGGTAGCAATACCTGGAGGGCAGCTCCTGATCAGAGGGACTCAGGAAGTGCTTGCTGACCGTGCAAATGAACAAATGCATAATTAGAAAAGCTCACGATCTCAAGGAACTTGCTAGGTAGTCAGCAATGAGGAACAACAGACTAAATACCTCATGCAATTGCTCGGGTCCAGCCTAGCGCAGAGCAATCTGTGGGCACCTACATCGGTCTTCACACAGGGACCTCCCTCTGTGTCCCGAGGAGGTTTACTTAGAAAGTTTATCGACCAATTAAATTTTAATTCTTCAGAACTATAACTTAGCATTGACAGGTGGCACTGGAGGCAAACCACTCCCAAGAGGTTGACTCCTGCAAGCCAGGGTCACGCAGGACTAACAAGTCAGCCATCAGCTGAGTGGCAAGGACACGCCCTCCCGCTGGAGGGCTGGGGACAGCCGTGGACCGTGGAATGCTGCTGTTTACCTGCTTCTTAGCAAAAGCTGAGGACTCCCAGAGAATAAAAGAAGGAAGCTAGGGGCCCAGCACTGGGTGGAGCAGACCTTAGAGTCGGGGGTGAAATGACGGAGAAGGTCAGAGGGAAAAGCTCATGGAGAAGAGCAGTCAGAAATAAAAGAAGAACCAGGTGAAAATCATTCTCCATGGTTACAAAGACAAGTTGATTTCCCTCATTTGCAAAGAAACCCCAGGAAGACCGATACCTCAGAATAGTCAGTGTTTCTTTAAATGCTAAACTGGGCACTTCAAAGGATCACAATTAGGCTTTTTAAAAATGTATAAAAGTTTAAGTTGCAAGGAATCTATGGGGATGAGAAGCACTGAGTGTTCTGGGCCGAACCAGCGGTCCTATTAAAACCAGGAGGGGCTGATCTCTCCACAAGCCTGTTCCTGAGCCATTGCTCAGAGGGGGAGTTTTGCTCCATGCCGTATATAGCAACACTTTCATTCCCTAGTTTTCAAAAATTGTGAATTTCCAGTTTACACTTATTTTTGTGATACTGAGAATTGTATCCAGAGCCTTTGCACTGACCGACATTCCTAGCCATTGTTTAGCTAGTTACTTAGGTTTGACATGGGATCTTGCTAAACGTCAGTAAGTTGCTCTAGATTGGACTTGAGTGTGTGTGTGTGTGTATATATACTTAGTCATATATATATATATATATATATATATATACATATATATATATATATATACACACTTAGTCTTGCCTTTCTTCTTATATTGGACTTGAATATATATATATATACGTATATATATATATATATATATATATATATATATGTATATATATATATGTATGTATGTATATATGTGTGTATATATATATTACTCAAGAATATCACATTATTTTCAAGTATATATTCTTTTAAAAATAGTATTATGTTCCAGTTCATTGGCATACAGTCAATCCATATTACTATTCTTACTTGTACTACCCTCTGGAAGTAAATTCATTTTGAGTTCCTTGGAATTTATAAGATTATTCTTCATTGACTGATGACATCACTGATAAACTTTAAAATCTGTTTACGTGTTTTGATAGATGTCTGAAGGATGAAACATTTTAGGATCTCTATCTTCACTCAGTTTTAATTTTTTATTTTTAAAATGTTTTCATTTCTTTGATAAAGGGAAGTTTATGAAAGTTCATATTTATTTCTGCATTTCCTGTACCTTCTCCGTCTTTGAGCAATAAAATTAGCAACATTTAGTGTCTTCTCTCCAGCATCTCAGCATGTTCTTCTTTGTATCTGATAATTCCTTTGGTCCCCATCCTCCTGATATTACATAATGACTGAGAAAATACGTGGCTTTTGCTTTCTCTGCCTGCTCTGTCTTTCTTGAATTTTTAATCATTCTTAAACTCTTTCTGTTTATTTTCTGCAAAGTGCTTCATTTTATTTTCTAAGTAATTCTGCAAATATTTTTAAACTTTTAGTTGGTAGGTTTGGGCTATTTACAGTTACTATGAGTGATGTATTTGCTCAGTGTAGTTATTCATGCTTTTATTTATAGTCTCTATGTAAGGAGACTTAAAATAAATATAAATATATAAAATATTATATATATATATATATATATATATATATATATATATATATATAAAATTTCCAGACACACACCTATGATACATTCAGAAGTATTCTTTTATCAGCTGCTCCTTGTTTTCTTATTTGTATATTTAAGAAGGCATCTATATGAATATATATATTGTATAATATAAAATAACATATACTAATCTATAATAGATATATAATATTCCTCCTCATTATTTTTACACTAATACCCTCTGGCTTCTCCATCTGTAATCAGGTTCTCATGCACACTGCTATGGATAATGTCAAAATGAGAGTAACAAAACTTTCTTGGCCCATGTAACCCAATTTGAGTCATTAAATATCTGTCCATTAATATTTGCAAGACAGGTAGTCCTACTTTCAGGGAAGCATTAGGTTCTGTGTATCCAGTCCTTCTCATTTCCCAATGAATATTTTGTTTTGGAACGAATCCTCCCTTTCCCTTTCCGTCTTCTCAAGTTCTTGCTAGGGGAAGGCAGATGGCAGGGCTCACACGGAACGCTGCGCCATGGTGGAGGTGGCACTACAGCACCCCGCACTGCTGCCAAGTGCCTTCTCGCAGGCTCTGCATCTGTTCCCTGCAGGGTAAACCAAGAATGGCAACAATATTCATCAATATTACCCGAATCCTTTCAGTAAACTTCTGTTCCATATCATGTGAATTAGTATGTTTCATAATGCATGATTTATGTTAACCCAGAAGGAGTGAGTGAAAGGAGGCTAGATGGGAGTCTGTGCTGCAGGCTGTACTGACAAGTATCTGGTACACACGAAAGATTTATGCCTTTGAGCTCTCCTGCCCCAAATGTTCTCTAAGTTGTCATCAAACTAGTGTTTTACAAAGATAGCTTTAAAAGCACTAGTCTCTACCAAGAAATTTAAGAGGTGCTACGAACTAGCCACTTCCTATTGAGATTAGTTTAGACAATATTCTTATCTGACATAGACATTTGACTTGATCTGTTGAATTGTGTTGGTACTCAGTAACGTGCTGGAAAGTAAACCCTCTAAATCTTGTTTATTCTATTGGGTTTTGGGAAAGAAACACTGATTCTACTTGTGTTAAGTGAAGCAAAGCATATTTGAAAGAACTGCGAGTTTGTAATTGTGGTGGTGGTCAGGAAGATACATTCGACAAGCTGACAAAAAAACCCGGATGGTCAAGAAGGCAACTGAGCATCCAACTTTCATTAATGACCATGGGTAGTATCTGGCCAACACAGGGCACCATTGCCCTAAAGTGCCTGTGCCGCTGTGCTGTCTAGTCAGTCCCCACCTCACTCACGACTCAGCATCTCAGGATCAGAAAATTGGAAAAGCCCATGCTTTCACCCTTATCTTTTCCTGAGAAGAGATGTCCTAAGTCCAAGAGGTTCAGAATATCAGAGGACGCCTGCCACCTGACAAAAACTCTGTTTCCTTCCAACTTCCTGAGAGCTTAATTCAAATAAACTCATAATCACCTTCTGTCAATACCAGCAACCAAAGCTGAAGGATCTGGGTGGAATGGGCAAACGCCTTTTCCAAGAAAGATCGAAAACTTCAAGAGATACTTCATCGTGAGGTAAAGGAGTGGCACCAACTGCTACAATTATCCAGGAACTTCAAGAATTTTCTTGAGAACCTCTGAAGTTGAGACCGTGAGGAATTAGACTACACGAAGTGTTAGGAAGAAGTTCAGTGCCACTGAGAAACAGAGGCACTTGTTCAGAACACCATTTACTCACCAAAGGCTGTGAAATTAAAAAAAAAAAAAAAAAACAGTTTTCAATCAGTTTATCTAGCTCTTAATTCCCTCACTTATTTGATTACTTGTTAATACAATTATTTCATCTGAACATATTGTTAAGAAGATAAAACACTAACTTTGAAGAGCTTAAGAGGGCAGGCCAAAAATATGTCATTCCAATACCGAGTGATGCATGAACTGACATGCGCAATAGATGTTTATGGGGTGCGGATTAGGCACCGTGTATCTCGGGCATACAGATATTCGATATATTGTGATAATTCCCAAAGAACCCCAGTTAATGATGGAAATAAATGCACAAATAAGCACAGTAATTACAGTCCCTTGTGATAAGTACAATAATGGGACTGTAGACTGTGGTAACACAGAGATGATTTAATAGACCATAATGCACATTAGAGCAAGTACTTTGCAATTATTAAGTACACTGGATGAAAAATAGTGATAATATTTTCTAATTTGTCAGGTCAAAAAATTTGCTGATCCCAAATTTCCTTTCACGGCAAATTGTCGCTTTATCAAAAAGACTCCTTGGCTCCATTCCCCATATTATAAAGCACTTTACCATTAAATATCCTGGAGTCAGCAACCTGGAATAACTCTAAGTTACCCTGGGAGAAGGAATTACTGTCAGGAATTACATTTGTGATTTGACGTTTCTATTTGTGCTGTGTGGAAGAGGGGGGCAATGAAGGCTTTGAGGCAAGTAATCTCCTGCATTGTATCATATTCATTATTCATATTATCAACTACAAGGATAAAAGACCAATTATTTCTTAGTCTCAATTGGCTAGCCTTATTCATACATACAGGGATTCATCTGCGTGTTCAGTAAATACTCACCCTGTGTCAGTTCTCTGCTGAGCCACCGTGTCACATTGAGGAATACAGCACACACCTGGCTTTGCTTACCTAAGGAAATGATTCTTATATTAGGTTATTAAGTAGAGTAATACGAGTTTCTTTCAAAAATGTGCCCCAAGGAGAGCACATCTGCCTGCAGGACCAGGGGAGCAGTGTTTTGTTGGTGGATTACAGCAGTTTAGCAGGGCCATGGGGCATTTTATGAGAAGAGTCAGGAAAAAATTAAAATACCACAGCAGTAGAAACTCAATGTGTGCCCTTCCCTAGGAAGCAATCATTTAATTTCAGAAAGGAAGAATGAACCAAACCCCACAATGACATAAAATTAACATCAACCCTGGACATTGTCCCTGAGGGCATCATACAGTGGATGTATTTTAAAAATCTCCTCTCATTAAGAAGAGTGAATCTAAAGAAGGAACCACTGCTATTCCCTTCTGTGTCTGTGCAATAGGAGTTCTTTCTTTAGTGGTAGGGCCAATGAGCAGGGTCCTCACCCACAGCAGCCCAGCCCCTAATCTACTCCTACAGCTACAACTCAGAGAAGCAAGACTCGGGTATTTCTCACCCAGAGCCCAACTTTGTCTTGAAAATGCCAGTGCAGCCAACCATCCCAATGTTCCTTTAATGCTATGGTGGCACCACTCTGAATTTGTTACAGATTGAATGTGGCATTAAGACCATCCAGCAGAAATGTGGATAGTCTTTTCAATGATTCTCACTAGAACAACTGGATATCCACATGCTGTGAATTAGATATTTTTTCCCACTGTACACAAACGTGATTTTAGAATAAATTATAACACAAAATGTGAACAGCTCAAAACACAACCATGGAAGACAGCATAGAACACAACACATCTATAACATTGAGTTGGACATTTTCTTCAGGTACAACAACAAAAAAAAATTAAATAACAAAAGTGAAATAGAATTACACTCCCTCGGAATCAAAAGGTTGAAGGTTGACATTTACCTAATTTTTGCATTTGCTTGACTTTGTAATATGTGATGGTTACATTAAACTTGAGAGTCTTCTGCACACACACAAACACACACACACACACACACACAAATATTGCATCAGCTTCATATTTCATTTTCCCTCTCATTTCTCACTCTCTCACTCTTTCTACAGTCCTCCCTAACTCCTGGCAACTCATCTGCTTGTCTCAAATATTTATTTATACTTTATGTTTCTCATATTAGAGAAGGCATGCAATATTTAATCTTCGAAGTTTGATTCACTTCACTAAGCATCATGGTCTCAAGGTGTACCCATTTTCCTACAAATGACTCAAATCTACCCATCTTTATGGCAGAAAAATACTATGCATGTATTACCTACCTATCATCTATCTATCTATCTGCCTATCATCTATCTCACATTTTCTTTATCTGTTGGCCTACTGTCGCATATTTCAGCATCTTCAGTGATTTTTTCCTATTGTTAGTAGTGCTTCTATAAACATGTGCATGTATGTATCTCTACTGTACATTGCTTTTAACTCTTTTGGTGAAAGGTAAAAACATTTGATTAAACATCTTCAGAACAGAATGCCAGGCCTAGAAAATAAAATGACTAGCCGCAACATGCAGGCAGTGAACAACACAAAGTAAATAAGAAAGAAAGTGAATCACTACAACAGCTGATAGATGGTTCAAGGAGAAACGACCTCAGAATTATGGGAGTCCAGGAGAAGACTGAGGACAAAACAAAAGGCTTAAAGGGCTTAATGAAATTGTTTAATGAAATAATGGAAGAAAATTTCCCAAATCTATGAACAGAAATGAACATGGAACTATTGCAGGCATATAGAACACCAAACAACTTTGATCAGAAGACATCCGCATTATAACACATCATAATTAAAATTCTAGAAACCCAACACAAAGAGGAAATACTAAAAGAGGTAAGAGAAAAACAGAAGGTGACCTACAAAGATAAGCCCATCAGGATAACTGCAGACTTCTCAATCCAAACTCTAAAAGCAAGGAGATCATGGAGCAATGTCATCCAAACACTAAAAGAACATAAATGCCAACTAAGACTGCTATATCCAGCAAAATTATCTTTTAATTTAAAGGGAGAACTTAAAACTTTCCATGAGAGAGAAAGCTAAAAGAATTTGCAGTCACTGAGCCAGTATTGCAGAGAATACTTAAAGGAAACTTAGAAAGTGAAAGGGAGGCCGGCGACACCAATGACTCCAGACAAAAAGCGACAACAGCTAGAGGAGAATGAGCTGAGAAAAAAGTATGTTAGTAATCAGTGAAATATGAGTAAATAAGTTATGAAAGTTAAAAATTTCTGAAATAACTAAGTTTGCCTTCATATCTGTTACTTTAATATTTATGTGGTATAGATTTAAGTTCATTTCATGCAGCAATGTGATATAGTTTTAACTTTTTTATTGTAGCAATTCACTTATTAGGTCACTGATGAAAATTTATCCTAAGAAAATTGATTGATGTAAAGATAACTCTTTGAATGTACAAGTATGCACCTTCCAGTATTCTGCTAAGGCATTTGAAATTTAACTTTTTTTGTTCTTCTTTCCCAAATTTACTAGTCTTTTGAACTAGATGCTTGTAGTTATTTTCTAATATGGACTGGTGGGTAAGGCCAGGTTTAAGAATAGCAACGAAGATATAGCAAAATATAGAAAAAAAAAACTTTTGGTAAATATCCCATTAAGGGGACTGGGTAGATTCAGAGAAGAGGCATCAAGATTTAACTACTGTGAACCCATTCGAGGAATAGGGAGCTGAGTTATAGGGGTGACGTAAGTGAAATGATTTAGGTGTGGAAGATTAATATGTTAAGTACTGTATAGTCTCTCTGACTTGGAAAACCCAAAACACAGACACTCTATAGAACCACATGAAGTGATAGCTGGAGTTGGGGGAAGGGATGGGGAGGGAGTGGAAGGGTCAAAAATGGGAAGGGATTGTAAAGTTGATATGATACATATGTGCACAAAATACCCAAATTCATTGTAAATACTATATATGACGTGTATATTAATAAAATCAGGGGAAAAAAACAAAAGATACTCTGAAGAGAAATGACTGGATCAAACAAAATATCTATTTTAAATTTTTTGTGGAACCTCCATAGTGGTTGTGTCAGTTTACAGCCTTACCAACAGTGTGAAAATGCTCCTTTTCCCCTGCATTCCCCTGCATCATCTATTGTTTTTTGAGTTCTTGATAGACTGACATAAGTTGATGACTCAGTGTTGTTTTGACTTGGATTTCTCTAATGACTAGAGATATTGGCCATTTTTCATGTATTTATTTAGCATTTGTCCTTCTGAGAACCGTCTATTCATTTCAAGTTTTGATATGTGTAAGTGCAAGATCTAAAGTTTACACTGATATTGAGCATTTTGTGCACGTACATATCTTGTGAAGGTAACAAGGCCTTCTCTGCTCTCCCTTTGACCCTCTCCCTACCCATCTTCCTCTTTTTAATTGGTTCATTTATTTCTTTTTTTCTGTAGCTATTTGCATAGTTTAGTTATAAGCCCACGTCTCAGGTGTATGTGGTAATATTTCTTACCATTCTGTTAGGTTCTCTCTTCACTCTGTTGATGGTTTCCTTTGATATGCAGAAGCATTCTGATTTGATATGACCTCAATTGTTAATTATTGGGCTTATTTCTTTTGTATCAAGTGTTCTGGTGAGAAAATCTTTGACCAATCATATATCTTCAAGAATTTTACCTATTTTGTCCTCCAGTTACTTCAGTGCTTTCATTTTTTATCATATTTAGGTCTTTGGTCCACTTTGATTTGATTTTAGTCCAAGGTGAATGACAGAGGTGTAGATTCATTCTGCTGCATGTGGACAACCAGTTTTCCCAGCACCCTTTATTGAAGAGGCCATCCTTCCTCCAGTGGTTGTTTTTGCTCCTTTGTTGAAGATGGAATGTCTGGGGTTGCTTGATGTTGTACCTGTATTCCATATATGTTCTTTTGGTTAACCTGTTTATTTCTGTGCCAATACTACATGGTTTTTATCATATCTGCTTTGAAGCAATATGACTCAATGTCCAGAATCACAGTGCTACCTGCTTTTGTCCTATTGCTTAAGATTTCCTTAGTTATTCTGGGTCTCTTTTGGCTCCATCTAAATTTTAAGGTTTTTTTTTTTCCTTACTTCTGAGAAAAACTTGTTAGAAATTTCACTGAATCTGCTTATTGGTTTTGGAAGATGGCCATTTTGATGATATTAGGTCTTCCTATCCAGGAATAGGGGCGATCTTTCCATTTTCTAAAGTCTTCTTCAATTTTTTGAACATAATGTAATTTTCGTAGTATTGGTCATTCATGCCCCTTGTTGAGTTTAATTTCAGGTGTTTAGTTTTTGGTAGAGCTATGAAGAATTGGCTGACTCTTCTCAGTTCTTTCTCAGGGAGTTCATTGTTAATGTAGAAAAATGCTATTGATTTGTTCATATTAATTTTTCATCTTGAAACTTTGCTGAATTTGTTTCTTCTTCTGGTAGAATTTTTGGTGTCTTCTGTGTAGAAAATCATAAGTGAATAAGGATAATTTGAATTCTTCCTTTCTGATAAGTATTTTCCTTTTTCCTCCTCTTGCTCTAGCTATGATTTTGAGTATGGTATTGAACAGGAGTAGGGAGTGTGAACAGTGTTGCATTGTTCCTGATTTAATGGGAAGAGCTTGTAGTTTTTCACCATTTACTATAATGTTGTTAGCAGGCTTGGCATAAATTGCTTAATTGCTTCCATAAGCTTGAGATAAGTCTTTTCAATACCTATCTTACATAGAGGTATTTTTATCATGAAAGGATGTTGAATTTTTTTCCCATTTTATTGATATGTATACATGCAAAATTTAAGGTTTACAATGGATGCTGAATTTGTTTTAGGCTTTTTCTGAATTTATTGAAATTTCCATGTGATTTCCTTGGTTTTGTTTATGTAGTGTGTTACATTAATTGATTTAATTATGTTAAACCATTCTTGATTCCTGGGATAAAGCCAACTTGATTATGGTGTATGACTTTTTTTAATGATTTGTTGAAATTCTATTTTCCAGTAACTTATTGAGGATTTTTGTACTTGTCTTGGTTATTTTTTCATTGCTGGAACAGAATATCTGACATCCACAACTTAAAGGAGGAAAGATTTAGTTTAGCTCACTGATTCAGAAAGCCTCACACAGTCCACTCATGAAAACACATGCCAAAGGCTAGTCAGAGAAAAGCTCTTCATGGTACAACATACAGAATGTCAAGTCAGTAAGGATAGTCAGAGCCACTTATGCAGGTCCTACCCCGGTGATCCACCCCTTCTGGTTGAGTTACAGTGTTGCATTCCAGAATCACATTGATATTTTGTAACACCCAAATACATGAGGCTTTGGGGGGCATTCCAGATCCAAGGACTCCTGTTTACCTCCTTGTGTAAAATGCATTTAGTTCTTTTTAAAGAGTTGCCAAATTCTTAACAGCTTAGCACTGTTAAAAAGTCCAGTCCAAAGTCTCCTGTGAGATGCAAGGCAAACTCTTAATTGTGAATCCTTGTGAAAAATCAAATAAAACCTAAATGTTTCCAACACACAATAGCATAGGGTAAACATTTTCTTTCCGAAACAGGACTAGGAAGATCAAAAATAATCAGACCAAAGCGGGAGCAAATTCCAGCTGGAAAATAAACAAATCCTGCAATTCCATTAAATTCTATAGCTCTATTTTTAGAACCCCAGCCTAGCTGTGGTGAGATGTGAGCTGCAAAGCGCTTAGGTGGTACTGCCCTATAGCGTTCTCTCTAGCTGCGATATTTGTATCTTTTGCTTTGGGTTGGCTCTGCTCATAGTCTGTAGCCTAACTCAGTGGATGGCCTATGTTTCTAGCCTCTGCAAGCTTCTAGGATCTTCACTGTATCTCAGGATACTCCTTCACAACTTCATGTATTAATAGGCTTCTGAGGGGCACACTACCTGGCCTCCAGAGCCTTCTTCTGAAATCTGGGTGAAAGCCTCCAAAGCCAGCTTCTGCACTCTGCGTACCTCTATAGCCAGTGTCACATGGATGTTACTAAGTTCTGCCACTGGCTTTAGTAGTATGGCCCCTGTGGACAATCCCTGCCAAAGCCTCAGAATTCTTAAATGGCCGAACTCCAGCAAACACTTTTGTTATTTAGCCCTACAGGACTGCCTGGGGCGATATTCTCAGAGCAAGGTCCTTTGCCTTTCCACACTTTAGCTGGTTAAAAAAATGGATTCTTGTTGACTCCTGATACACCATGAAGGAGTCTTTTATTACAGTCCGGCTTCCAAGTACTTGGCATTGTTTCAATGCTAATCTCTTTTAACAACCACATGCTCTTCTACTGTTTAATTCTGCTTCTTAATGTAGAGCTGGCTAAACACCACAAATAGTACCCATGTAAGAGCATAAACATTGGGTTGCCTTGAAATTTCCTCTTCCAGATGGAGTAGTTCGCTGCTCTTAAACTCAGTTTCAGTCAGAGGCAAAATGCTGACAAACTTTTTGACAGAGTAGCATGAGTGTAGCATGCGTGCTTTCTGAACCAGTTGTCAGTTAAGCTCTCTGTCTCATCTGAAACGTATTTGAGTCTACGTCTTTAAAATCCAAACTTTTATCAGCATTCTAGTCTTCTGAACTGTAACCAGAATCTGTCAATTAATCTCAATCTAACAGAAAGTCAAGTTAGAGATAAAGGGCAGAAACACCTACTGTGGTTTGAATCTAGAATTTTCCCCCAAAGTCTCAAGTAGTTGAATATTATAGAATGTCTGTAAAACTATATGCTAATGGGAGATGGGGCCTGGTATGGAAGAGTGGATTATGGGTGTGTGGTGGAGCAAAGGTGTGTGGCAGATTGCCCTGCAGGCATGTAGTGGGGTTTAAACCTAGAAGATGCAGAACAGTGAGGCTGGACTCAGAAGAAGCAGATCACTGGGATGAGACCTGAAAGTATATAGTATATTTCCTTCCTTACTTGACTGAACTTGACTTAACATGGCTGCTTGTTTATATCGTCATGAGGAACTGCTTTCATCTGTGCCTCTGCCATGAGTTTCTACTGTTGATAGCCATTCATGAATGGACTGTGACTTTCTGAAACAGTGAGCTAAAATAATCTTTTCCTCCCTAATTTGTGTATGTTGGGTATTGAGTCACGACAATGGGAAATTAACTAAGTAGAAATTGGTACCAGGAGTGGGGTTGCTTCTGTGACTTTATATGCCCACATGGTGCAGAAGCCTTTGGAACTAGTTTGTGGTAGGAATTTGAAAAATATTGAGAATACCAGTTGAAGAAGTCTTAAAGAGCCAAGCTTGATGGGAGTTTCTGGTCAGAGCTCAGAAGACCAGAATGCTGATAGAATTGTCAATCAGAAAGGCCAGACTTAAGAACTTTCTGATGGGAAGAACTGTATTGGCAAGTGGTCTAAATACCATGCATGTTATGCTCTAGTAGAAAGTTTATTGGGATTTTGTCTTGGTCCAGAGACTTTGCCTGAAACTGAGATTAAAGGTGGCGGATTGCTTAATGCTGTGGAAGGAATCTAAAGACATCCTAATATTTAGACTGCCACTTGCACACTGTTTGCAGCTTTTAGCTTACTCTATGGCAAAAGACACAAGAAAAATGTCACAGAAAACAGGTGTAAAAAGCTTGCATTCTGGAGTGAAAAGGTACATGCTTGTTAAAGAGACCAATGTTAAACAAAAGCCAGGTATTTGGAATCAGAACTGTAAAAACCGTGTGCTGTTGGGCAATAGGGGCCCTATCTGGAGGAATTTATTATGGATGTGTGGTGGAGGACAGGCATGTGGCAGATTAGATTAGAGGCAGGTGAATTGGGCATGTGGTGGTGGCTTAAATGTAGGAGGTGCAGAACAGTGAGGCTGGACCAAGAAGGCGCACATGGCTGGAATGAGGTGTGGAAGCATATGGGGTATTTCTTCGTTCCTTACTTGACTGGATTAGACTTGACTTGGCTGCCTGTTTATAATGCCATGAGGAGCTGCTTCAGTCTCCACCTCTGAAGTACCTCTCTCAACTACTGATAGCCACCCATGAATGGACCATGAGACCATGAGCTAAAATGAACTTTCCTACCCTAATTTATGTATGTCAGATGTTGAGTCACAGTGATAGAATAGTGACGAAGACAATCTCCCCCATGTTTTGCCCCAGTGACCAGCCAATTGAGGTCAAGCTCCAGTGCTTCACCCCCTTTGCCCTCTGACCCGTCCTGGCTCCCACAAGCACAGTGGTATTTCACAACATCCAAATACATGAATCTTTTTAGTGACTGTCTCATATCCCAACCATATCAATCAGTTATGTCTAATTATTCTATAGTGAAATTTAACTCTAATATTTCTTTGTTATTTATTGTGTAGTTGACCTGTCTATTTGTGATAAGAGGGTAATGAATTTCCCTACTATAATTGTTTTGGAGTCTATTTGTCCTCTCATGTCCACTATTGTTTTACAAAATTAGGTGAGTATATATTGATAATTGTCATATCTTCCTGTTGAATTGTTCCTTTAATGTGTCTATAATATCAATCTTTGTCTCTTCTGATCTTTTCTGACTTGAAATCTGCTGTGTCTTTCAATATTAAAGCTATTTTGCTTGTTTCCTTGGTCCAGTTGCATGAATTATTTATTTCCTTCCTTTTGTTTTCAGTCCATGTGTGTGTGTGTGAGTGTGTGTGTGTGTGTGTGTGTGTGTGTGTGTGTGTGTGTGTGTGTGTGTGTGTTTATGGATACAGAGTGTCTCTCAGAAGCCATAAACTGTTGTGTTTTGTTTTCTGATCCAACATACCAGGTCGTGTCTTTTAATAAGCATATTGGGACCATTAACATCGAGCTGTATTATAGTGGAATATATGCTATGTATTGACATCTTCAAGTTGCTTCAGTGATGCTTGTTTGCTCTCCATAATTATTGGTTCTCCTCTTTTTGTTGTTTACTTTTCTCTGTGTTCTTCTGGGCTGTTGATCTCCTCTCCTATCTCTGTCTAAGATTCTCTTAAATATATTCTGCAATTCTGGTCTAGTAGTCATAAATTGTTTAGGTTTTCCTGATCACAAAAAAATTTAATTTCTTCCTCTATTTTGAAGGACAATATTGCTGGATATGATTATCTGGTTGGCACTTTGTTTTATGCTGAGACAGGTTCGTGCTCTGTAGCAGAGGCTGATCCAGAGATCACAATGTAGTCCACGCTGTCCCTGAACACAATGCAATCTTCCTAACTCTGCCTTCATGGTGTTGAGGTTTGTGGCATGTATCACCATGACTGCCTTATGTGGTTCTGGGGAATCAAAATTAGGGCCTTGTGTTAGGTAGGCAAGCACTTCAACTATGGAGCTACTCCTCTAGTCCCATGCATACTTTCTTTTAAAGCTTGAATGATTTCATTCCGTAATTTCCTAGCCTTTAAGGTTTATGTTTAAAAATCCATAGTGATTCTGATGATTTTGTTTTCGTAGGTTGCTTTTTGTTTCATTTTTCTCTTTGTGGGGAGATTCTAAGACATTAATTGTGATATTTCTTGGAAATGCTCTTTTCTGCTTTTCTGATCAAGATTATTTGGTGTTTTATATATGCCTGCATTATCTCAATATCAATTACTTTTTCTAGATTGAGGAAATTTCTGCTATAATTTCATTGAAGATAGTCTTTATGTCTTTTTCACAGTTTTCTATTTTCTTTTGCACTCCTATAATTCTGAGGTTGTTTATCTTTGAGTCATCCATCAGCTCTGGCATCAAATAATTTTCTTTTTGTTTTTCAGTTATCACAACATATGGCTCAACTCATCAACCCTGTCCTCAAGATCCAAAACTCTGTCCTTATTGTCCTTTTTTTTCTGGGTTCTTTGTGCTGTTAGTCTCCTATCTTTGTCTGAGATTCCTTTAAGTATATTCAGCAATGCTATGCTAATAGTGCCAATGCTTAAAACAGTTTTGCATATTTTCAAATGAGTTTCTCATATCCTGGAGTTCAGTTTGGAATCCTTTTCATCTTTCTACTTCTATACCAAATCGATTCCTTCAGTTTTGCATTGCATTGTTTGTGTTTTCTATATAATCATTATGCTTTTTAAAATCAATTTAAACTGTTGTTTGTTAAGTTAAACCCTCTGAGCTACTCTTGCATTTGTTTATACATGTCTTGCTTGAGCTGACTGTCCACTAAGTCTACTTGGATTCTGACTTCTTTTTCTATAGGTTTTACAATTCCAGGCCCATGATATAAGCTTCTGTTGAGTTAGGCATTTTAAAAAGTAAACAAAAGTTTAAAGAATAAAGCAAAAAAGAAAATAAAGGCTCTTGGCCAAGAAGCCAAGGGGAGACACAAGTGGTTCTCCATTGGAAATAAGAGAGAGAAAAGAAAGAAAGAAAAGAAAAGAAAAGAAAAGAAAAGAAAAGAAAGAAGAGAAAAGAAGCTTCTGGCTGAGAAGCCAAGAGGCGACCTGAGCACTTACCTCAGAGTTGGACATTTTTGCAAGTGACTTATTGCCTCATTTTCCCATAGTTCTATCGTTGTGAATTTTAGGTCAGGTAGTGTCAACGAACTCTGTCTTTGTTGTGAAGATTTCTTACGTTAGACTGTGTTCTCCCTTGGATTTTCGTTGACTTCATTTGGATTCTAATGTTGATACACATCTTTAGCTTCCTCGGGTATTAATTTTGGAGGTCTTCTCAATGATTAATTTCTTTTTCCATTCCACTTTTAGGGAAAAGAAAAATGAACTACAGTACTATATGTGGTCTAATGACAAGTTATATTATTGGTATACATTGGAAATCAAGATAAACATCTATGATACCATCAACAACATCAATGAAAATCTACAATAATATTATAATATAAGACAAAAATGTGGGAAAACCTATCAACAGTTTAATTCTGTGATTATTCTACTTTTAACCTTAATGGTGTGTCTATATCATTAATTTATCTGTCTAGACAAACCTAGTATTGACTGATCAAATAGCTCCACTGATGATGATAATGTAACACCATGAATAACAAAATAGACATTGGTATTGATTACTGAAGCTAAACTGCGTCAGCAGAAGTTATCAAAACTTTATAAGCTTGAACCACTCTACCCTCTTTAACATTGGAATGGATATATCAGTTTCAAAAAACTTAAGACATGCCAGCTATCTACATATCATAACAAGTGATCAACTTGTTCAGCCATTCAACTGTTAGTAGGCGAAGAGTGATCTACACTACTAATGGAGGCTTCTATAAAAACTGTCTAGTTACTTATTGGAGGAGTTTGTTAAAGGTCAGACTATATAATACTATCAGCAATAAATTGACAATATTTAAAAAGTAGTAATAATATCATCAACAGTATTTTTTAAATCTGCCTTAATGTCCTATGTTTAACTAAATAATATAATAAAATATTATAAGTTCCCAATAGGCCAACCCATAGGGCTATGAGATGCCAACACTTAAGAATAGCACTAATAGGACGGCTGTGTGTAGAGGGAGAGTGGGCAGAGACTGAGTATTACCACTGGAGGTGTGACAGAAGACAGAATGGTGTATAGGACAGAGGAGTGTGAGACAAATGCACCACAGACCAGAAGAAAGTGGGCGAAGTTCAGCAATAGAGACAAAAGTAAAAGAAACAAGAATAGTTATGAATGAAATGGAGTATGTCTCTGGAACTTATAGAAAAGCTTTTGAAAAAATAAGAACCATTTGAGAGAAAAAGAAATGAAAAAACTAACAAATAACAAAAATTACAATTAAAAACCACAAACCAGTGCCAGAAAAAAACACTAGTTCAAATATGTACTAAGAGCCATGAAGCCAGTCCAAAGTTTCCAAAAAAAAAAAAGTTCCTGTGATACTATTTTATTTTTTTTAATTTTTGGGACAGTCTCTTTTTGTTGTCCAGGTGGTCCTGAACTCATTGTGGATACCAAGCTATCTTGAACTCAAGGCACTCTTTCTGCCACAGCCTCTTGAATGATGGGACTACAGGTATATGACACCATGCCTGGTTTATATGATGCTGGGGAATTGAACCTAGGCCCTTGCATGCTAGGCAACTGCTTTAACACTGAGCTACATCCCCAGCCCTTCCAGTATTGTTTGAATGCTAAATCTATATCCAAGACCTTCGATCTTGCTGGTTGAGGGAGAGATTGGGACCAGTTCTGTCTCTTTCTGTGTCTCAGTCTACAAAGATATACTCTTCAAAGTGTCTCTCACAGCTCCCATGAGGTTAGAGTGAGCAGAAAGCCTGCTGGCTTCTACTCTGCTGGATTACTTAGGGTACTGAGTGGCCCTGGAGTCCAAAGGCACTTAAGCTCCCAAGGCAAACTCTCCCAGGTGATTGGCCCTTCTTCCACGTGTGTTTTGGGGGTGGGAGATGAGAACTTTGCCTTCCAAATCCTCTTCTTATTGGGCCAAGTCTTCCAGGAAGTACATAGCCTTTCTTCCCTTCTCCTCTGCTGCACTCTTCTCGCCCCATCACCAGCAAGGATGGTCTCTGAATTCCGTGGACGATGACCTGTGGGTGGACTGTTTCCTGGGACAGTTCAAACTGCACTGCCAAATCTCCTCTCCGGGACTGGCTAGATGGCCACAAGCCTGCAACTCCCATTCGGCGATGCAGCTCACAGTCCGTAAGCCCTGCGGCCTCCTGGCTGCAGGCCTCCCTGTTTCCTCAGCCGGGCCATTTCTGAACGCTGCAGTCGTTTTGTTTGTCATGCACTGCCACTGCCTGGCTGCCATGGTGGCTATCATTCCCCTGCTGCACTCGCAGCTTGCCATCCAAGGCTGAATGTCTGGCCGTGCCTGCTTGCTCTGGGCCCAGATCCTGCCTGCTTGGAATGCCCCAAGTCCCCACCACCACCTTTTTTTTTTTTTTTTTTTTTTTTTTTTTTTTTTTTTTTTTTTTTTTTTTTTTTTTTTTTTTTTTTTTTTTTTTTTTTTTTTTTTTTTTTTGGTCTAGGAAGGCATGCTTAGTTGATCAGTGATTTTTTTTTTCCCCCCACTATTTGCCTATGCTTTGGTCACCTTTCAGGTCCCGTGGTTCTCTGCTTTCCTAAGCAAAGCCGTTAAGGAATTTCCCTGTACTAGGGTCTCAGGTTATCTGAGTTCATGTGAGATGCTGACGAAATACTTCTCAGCTTTGACCAACCTGATTCCACCCCCTGAAAGTTTTTCATGCCACAAAGGAAAATCAAGAATGTGACAAAAAGAAATCACAAGATGTTAGAAAAATATTTGCAAATCATCTGCCCAAGATTATTGTATTTAAAATACATGATCTCTTCTAACTCCATTCAAGCATAATTTAACTAAAAATAAGGAAAGAATGTTAGTAGTTCTTCAAAAAAGATATAAAACATCTTTTAAGTACAAACAAAATCAATAAACCTCTCAAGGTTTACTCTATATCAGAACATATATCCATAGAGCTGGTCAAAAAAACAAATAGCCCCACTCTGGTGAAATAGAAATGTGGGCCTCCTTAAGACTACACAGGAGCTGGGGCCTGGCTCAGTGGTCAGTCTTTCCTAACAAGCACCTAGTAAGGTCTGAGTTCAACTCCCCAGCACTGAATAAGCCAGGCATGGCAGTGCATGCTTGTAATCCCAACACTTGGGAGACTAAGGGCTATGGGTTGTATTTTAAGTTCCCCCCAAAAGCCTCATTTATTTGGAACTGTGTGTTATTGGTAGGTAGAACCCAGCTGGCTGGAAGAGGCAGATACTTGGAGTCTGACCTGGAAAGACTGGCTCAACATGTTGTGATTGGAGGCCCCAGGGCAGAGTTTCAGGTGTGCGTTGTTGACTTGTGGGCCAGGAAGTGATGTAGGGGCACCCAGTTTGGGGCAGGAGAGGAATTAGCAGATTGAACTAAGTAAAGGAAGGAAGAGAAACATTGTTACAGCTTCTTCCTGGGAAAGCTGCGGACTGGCCTGAGTCACTAGACATCAGCTTGATTCTTGCTTTCACTTAGTTTCTGTCTTCAACCAGTAGAGCAGTTCTCCAGCCTCTGCCTCTGCCATGTGACTTCACCGTTGCCAGCTGCCTGTGAACAGACTGTGTGAGACCTACTGGAAGCCAAATAAATATTTCCTTCCTTTAATTGTGTATGCAGGTATTTTGTCTCAGCAACAAAGCAGTAATGAAAGCACTTAGGCAGAATGATTTCTGTGAGTTCAAGGCCAGCTGGGGCTATGTAATAAGTTCAGGACCAGTCTGGCCTACAGAATGGCACTCTGTCTCAAAAAAAGGAAATAAATAAAATTTTAAAAGTATGAAAAAGATTACACATGTACAGTATTCCAAAGACTAAGTTTCTGTTCCTTACCCATCTTTGAGTATCTGCATCCTCTTTTTAATGTGGACTGTTTTCTAAAAAGTTCACATGTAGACATTTGTTTGAGTTCAGCACTGGTTCATTAAATATGCACAGAGCTGAACTGCACCAACAAATGAGGTCCAAGTTTCTGGGAGGAAGCTCAGTCCTCCTGTAAACAGATCTCCTCACCTCTCTCCCACTCGTTGTGTAAGCACTCTTACCTTGGCGTGTGCTGTCACATACTGTGATTGCTAATTCATCTTCATGCAAGAGTCTTCTGTACCTCTCTGCTGTATTTCACTGTGTAGATTCTTAAGTGCCAGTATAATGTGTTGTTCACCTTTTTGTTTGTTTTTAACTCTGACATCTGTCCTAGTTGTGCAAGACTTGAGCAAATATTCTGAGATGTGTCCTGAATCCATGAATCAGGTCTTATTCTGATTTCCATGGTTTTCTGTCACTCTTATCAAGTTGTATGAACTAAAAGTTCAACCAAAATCTCCAATAACTTATTAACATTGGCTATATTTCAGATACTCATTACAGACTGGTTGACCCGGGCCCAGTGGCATAAGCCTATAATCGCAGCACTCTGGGAGGCTGAGGCAGCAAGATGACAAGTTCAATTCCACCTTGGCAACTTAGTGACTTGGGAAGACCCTCTTCCATCAAAATTAAGATAAAAATGAGCTGAAATGTAGTTCAGTATTAAAGTCTTGAGATTAATTTCTTGTGTCAAAAGAAAAAAAAGAGGAAAACAGAAAAGTATTGGTTGAATTAAATTTGGAGATACATATAGACACACACTGAAACATAAATTAGTGACAATATCAATCAATCATCATTGGAGTTTATAATTTGAGACTTTCAAGCGGCTGTTCCAGGGCTTATCACTGAATAAGGGAAGGATTCTTATTTGATCTTGTTAAAAGGAGACCTCCTACCATAGGCCTTTATATGCAAGCTAGAGGGAAAAAGACGATGCATTTCACTTAGAATGTTAGATATGACTGCTGTTTGATATTCAGCGCTCTGTGCAGGGCAAGTCTTTTCTGCTTTCGTGAATTCCAATAATTGTCCTGTTTGTAGTCCCTTGCTGCAGACCTTTGCTTCCTGCCAGCTGCTTGCCATACGTGGTCTCAATGCTAAGAAGGGAGAGGTTCCCAGAGCGCATAAGGTATATATTGGAATCAAACAATCTTCTAAAGCTATTGTTTTCCCATTTCCACTAAATCATCCTTCTGGTGACCCTTCCTACTCAGTGGATTTCAAAACACTTAGCAAAAGAATAACTAAAATAAAAAAGTCACTACTTGTAGTTACTCTGCACACCTGAAGGGTGAAGTTGGTTTTCTTTTGAGTGTTATTTATGTCAATGATGTATTTTATGTTTGCCTTTCTTTATGAATTTTCTTCTTTAAGTACACTCACTCCATTTGACTTTTTTTCTGCTTAGCCATAACACAGCAATTGGATTTAAGTGGCAGCCTATTATTTCCTCGTGGTTCTAAATTCAAGGTCAGAATGAGAGATTAGGAAATAAAGGTGTGGACATCCAGGCTGGTCCATGATCTCGGAGGCAAAACTCTCCAACTCCCAGCTTTTGGAGCATGTTTCTGTGCACAGACTCCATTCTGATAATTAGTCCCCAGGTGGCACCGGCACCATTGTCCAACCTGTGTCATGATTTTCTTGTTTATAACATCTGCATTTTTGTCTTGGTTTAAGAATTAACAGTGACATCAGCGAAGTGGTGCACCAGGAAGTTCCTGACTTTCTTTCGTTGATGAAGACATGCAGTGCACAGAGGTGACCTAAAACGACTGTGTAGGAACTAGAGGAGTTCAAGATCTGCAGCAACTCAGGGAGCTGCCAACCAAGAACAAGTCACACTCCGAGCATGAGGAGCTTGTGGTGTGGCAGTGCTTAGGCCCCCGTGAGGGAGAGAGCAGGCCACAGACTCATTTTACGATGTTTTAGCCGGCCCGGGAACTTTGGAGACTGGCCTCTGCACCAAGATGGTTCAGCCTGGATCACAGGTGCAAAACCACAGGTAGCAGCACTTGGGACTCATGGGAGCCACGGACACTGCAGGCCTGTGGGTGCTGGAGGAAGGGGTTACTGAAGGAAGAATAACATTGAGGATGGAAACCCAAGAGAAGAAACAGTGACTAGGCTGATGCGGAAAGTAACACACTTACAAAATGCGTGAGGGGAATCAGGAGAAAAGCCGACACACAGGCCAGAAAATATATGCCCAGAATCCTCCCAGGGTGGCCCGGGAGTCTTCAGAACTGGGCTGAGGACAGTCTTCCTTAGAACATGCCCTGCTAGCTAATGTGAGTCTCACCTAAGTGCAGCCGCCACACAAAGTCTGAGAGGGGACCCGACTTCTGAAATCGGCTGATTTTAGGTTCAGATTACAAGATGCACAAAGAAAGTAAGACATAGACCATGCAATGCAAAAGTAAAGCTCTAGAAAAGGTCTTGGAAAAAACTCACAGGCGTTAAGCTTCTAAGGCAGCATTTGCAAACACGCTTGATGATATAAAGAGAAAACATTCAAGAAAATAATAGTTAAACTAAAAGATATAAACAAAGAAAGATTTTATCTTTAAAATAATAAAAAAAAAAAAAATCCTGGAGCTAAAAAGTGAAAGCGTGTGTTGAAAAACTCACTAGATGAGATCATTGATATTAGGGGTGGTTGTAAGTTTTTTTTTTGTATATTCTAGACATTAATCCTTTGTCTGAAATGTTATGGGTGTTTTTCCCACTCTGTGGATTGCCTCTTCTCCATACTGATCGTTTCTTTGCTGCGCAAAAGTTTTTCATTTAATGTAGTCCCATTTGTTGATTCTTGCTGAGATTTCTTGCGCAGTTGGTGATCTGTTCAGAAAATCCTTTCCTGTCTCTATGTCTTCTAGGATTTTAACTATTTTGTCTTCCAGTAGGATCAGTGTTTCTTTTTGGAAGTCCAGTTCTTTGATCCATTTTGATCTGACTTTGATGTGTAGAGACAGATACGGGTCTAGTTTCGTTCTCCTGCATGTGGAGATCCAGTTTTCCCAACACCATTTGTTGAAGATGCTGTCTCTTCTCCAGTGAGTTGTTTTGGCCCAATTGTCACAGATCAGGTAACCAAGGGTGTTCGGGTTCATTTCCCTATCCTCAATTCTGTTCTGTTGGTCCTCTTGTCTGTTCTTATCCCAATACCGTGTAGATTTAATCACTGTTGCTTCGCAGTACTTCTTGAAGTCTGGGATTGTGATTCCTCCTGCTTTGGCATGGTTACTTACAATTGCTTTAGAGATCCTGGGTCTTTTCAGGTTTCATATAAATTTTAAGGCTGTTTTATTTTTCTAGTTATGTGAAGATTGCAGTTGGTATTTTGATTTGTATTGCATTGAATTTGTATAGTAGCTTTGGAATTACGATCATTTTGACAATATTAGTTCTTTCTATCCAGGAACATGGGATGTCTTTCCATTTTCTAAAGTTCTCTTCAATCTCTTAAGGTCTTTGCGGTTTTCTTTGTATAGGTCTTTCACTTCCTTGATGAGTTTTATTCCTAAGCATATCTTTTGTTACTATTATGAAGGTGGTTGTTTTCTTCATTTCTTTCTCTTTGGATTTGTTATTGGTGTGTAAGAATGTTACTGATTTGTAGATATTAATTTTATAACCTGCTACTTTGCTGACTTTATTAGTTCTAAAAACCTTTGTGTGGAATTTCTGGGTCTTCTATGCAGAGTCTCATGTCATCTACAAATAGGGATATGAAATGAAAAGAAAATTCACAGAAGAAGAAGTACAAATGGCCAGCAAGAATACGAAAGAGTGTTCATCATCATTGGTCATCAGAGAAATGCAAATACAAAACTGTTGAGGTTTAACTCCAGTCCAGTATGAATGACTTACATCAAGAACTCGCAAAACAACAATTATTGGCAAGAGTCTAGAAAAAAAAAAGAACTTTGCTCCACTGTTGGTGAGAATGCAATCTGGTACAACAATTATGGAAAGCAGTCTGGCGATTCCTGAGAAAGATAAGAATGGAAATTCCATTTGATCCAGCTATGGCTCTACTGGGGATGTTCACAAAAAAAGTCAACATACCAAAAAGACACATTCTTCTCTATGTTTATAGTAGCACAATTCATAATTGTCAAATCCTGGAAACAACCTACCAGCCATCCATGGAGGAATGACTAAAGAAGATGCGGTACCTATATACAGTGGAGCACTATGTAGAATAAAGAAAGACAGATATTAAGCATTTGAAAATGAGGCCACCTGGAGTCAGTAATGCTTAGTGAAATGAACCAAGCACAAAAAGCTGACTATAGATGGGTGTCTCTCTTATGTACAAAAATAATAACATAAACAAACCCCAACATGAACGGCAGGGTAGAAAGAGAGGCAATGGTCAGATAGGAAAGGAGTGAACCCCTGAAAATGAGTGGACATAGAGGCTCACCAATTCTTCAAATCACATTGTTCTAATACGTTACAGAATTTGGAATTCATGTATTTATTTTAAAAAGTTAAATTTTATGTCATATGAAATTTTCACCACAATATAACTATAAAAGAAAGCATTTCTCTACACTAACAATGAACTCACCAAGAAAGAGCTGAGAATAACCCATTCTCAATAATTCCTCCAAAGCTAAAATACCTAGGAGTAAACCTAACTAAGGAAGTGAAGGACCTATCAAAAGAAAACTATATTATGATGAAAAAAGAAATTGAAGGAGACATTTTAAAATGGAAAGACGTTCTCTTTTTGTGAATAGGCAGAACTGCAAGATTTCTCTAATATGAGAAAAACAGGAAACTTGTGAATAATAGAGTTAAATGGGTGAGGTATCAGGGTTTGGGGGAATGAGGGAAAGGGAGGAGAGTGAAAAAGGGGTAAAGGAAAGGATTGTGAAGTGGCCATGATACATATGTGCACAAAATTTTCAGTGTAACCATGTGTATTGCATATGTATGCTAATAAAAATTGGATTTAAAAAGAAAGAAAAATTCACTAGAAGAGTATAGTTTTGACAAGTAGAAAAAATAATTTTAAAAAGCCTTGCAAAATTTTCTTAAAGAAAAAAAAAGAAAGAAAAGTAAGTAGAAAGAATAGCTATGACCACAGAAATTAATTAATCAAAAATATAAAAAGAAGTAAAATCTGACATAAAAATTAATGTATGATCTGACATAATTATTTTTCTAAACATTTGCCTAGTTAGCACAAGGCCTTGAGTTCAATTGCCTAGCACCGCATAAGCCGGGCTTGATGGAACACACCTGTAATCCTAGCCCTCAGGAGGCTGAGACAGGAGGATTGCTGTGAGTTCAAGGCTAGCCTGGGCTTCATAGTGAGTTGAGGACCAGACTGGGCTGCAGAGTAAGACATTGTCTCAAGAAAGAAAGAAAGAAAGAAAGAAAGAAAGAAAGAAAGAAAGAAAGAAAGAAAGAGAAAGAAAGGAAGAAAGGAAGGAAGAACGAAAAGGAAAGAAAAAAGAAAAGATAAGGAGAAGAAAGTTTATAATCTCTGGATATCACTGAAGTTTCTTTCGTGTGCAAGTAACTTTCATATGTACAAAACGTTCAATGTTAACTTTGTGAAAACCCTAATAAGCATATAATACATACTCAAAAGTTTCAAAACAACCATAAAATCCAAAAATATCAAAAAAAAGTTAAGAATAGAAGAGTAAGAGGGAAAGCCCTTGTCACCTTGACAAGATAAGTAGGTGCACAAAATGCTAAACTTCATTGTAAATCTTAAATTTTGCACTTATACACATCAATAAAATGGGAAAAAATAGAAGAATAAAAATATCTACAAACCAGGGAGAAGTCATTTACCCTTAAATGACTAAATTCACAGATGAAAGGATTCAGAGTGTTTAAGAAGATTAAAAACCAAAATTCTACTATGTACTGACTGCAGTGCCCTCCTTGGATTTCAGGCTACACACAAACATAAGAGGGAAGGTGTGAAGAGTACCCCACACAGATGATAGCCCGACAAGAGCAGAGTACTTCCATTCTACAAAGTACACTTCATGTCAAAAATGGTCCCATAAGTCAAAGAAAGTCACTAAATAATGATAAAAGTGCCAACTCACAAAGAAGCTGTAATAATTTATTTACACACATATATATCTTCTATTAAGATACAAATACATAAAGAAGAAATTGACAAATGTGAACAAAGAATTAGACAGCAGTACAATAAGGTGTTTCAGCAGAGGTACTTTAAAGGAGGTGCTATACTTTGGGTGAGGCGTTTCCCCAAGGGTTTCTCTGCTGGATGCCTGGTCTGCCATGTGGTGATGCTGCTGAGGTGGTAGAACCGGCATCAGGTGAGGCCAAAACCCTCGCTTGGTGGTGCATGACTCTTACCCCAGCATTCTGGGAGGGCGGGGGAAGAGAATCACTAGTTTCAGGCCAGTCGGAGCCATGCAGTGACTTAGTGAAAGAAAGAAAGAAAGAAAGAAAGAAAGAAAGAAAGAAAGAAAGAAAGAAAGAAAGAAAGAAAGAGAAAGAAAGAAAGAAAGAAAGAAAGAAAGAAAGAAAGTAATGTTCTGTAAATTTAGAACAGAAATTTGTGACTGTGTCAGTTATTACTGATTTTTAAAAAATCATACTAGAGATTGAACACGGGGCCTTTGCTCTGAGCTACATCTTCAGCCCTTTTTATTTATTTATTTGTTTACATATTTATTTATGTTTGTGTTTTGAGAGGTTTCTCTAAGTCAGTTGCCCTGGCTGACCGGAACTTCTGATCTGATCCTCTTGCCTCAGCCTCCCAGAGTGCTGGAATTATAGGTATCCACTACCACAATAGCCAATTGATGACTTTTAGATTGAATTATTATCTGGGAAGTTGTGGTTTAGAAATAAGTTTGCAAGAGCAAAGCTAAGGAAATAAAGAGACTCAATATGAGTATTCGTTAAAGCAGCTTATAAAAATGAAACAATAATGAGACAGATCTGTGCAAACCTTCATTAGTGTGCCCTTGTTCCTTACTTCCAAGTGCACGGTCACGTGGGCAGCTCTAGTTATAGGAAGATGAGGAAAGACGAATGCCTGTCAGTCCAGATGCCCACACTTCATGTCCGGAGCCGCCCCGCCCTCTCTGTGGAGGCTACAAGGAACTCTGAGTCATTTGCATGGAGGTGGTGTCCTTGCCCAGCTGACTCCCAGAGGGGTTCTGCGGAGCACAGCTCTTCTTGCCAACCTTCTCTGGACACATGACTTCTGGGGACTCCATCCTTTGATTTTGCTAAGCTACTAAGATTTGGAGGGTTTATTTTATGGCAGTATATCTTAGGCTAACCTGAATAATACAAAAGCCACCATCACCTTCCTTGATCAAAGAAGAAGCTCACAGCAGTGCCTGTCTCAGGCTAAGATTTTTTTCAGAGATGAAATTCATCCCGGGTAAGAAATTTCCTTTTCAAGCTTAGAGAAAGAGATAGAGGAGAGACCACCAACAGCTCCTGGAACATAGAGCTGATGATCACTGTGGAATCTGTGGGTTTTCGAGGAGCCACTAGTGATGGGCTCAGGGCCTTAACCCTTTGTAATCAGACAGAAATCAATGTACTGATTCTGTTTGTTGTAGAACCATGTTGGCTGTTTTCTGTGGGAACGTAGCTCCTCCCCTTTTACATAGAACAAAGAAAAAAATGTCAAAGACGCCTTGACAGATAGGCAGTCTTTGTCTTACCTGGAGCCCATATAGAGAATGGACTACATGGCACAGCCGTGTGATTATTAAATAGTGCAGACTAATACATATTGGTGGTCATTTGCTTCAAATTTCTTTCTTTTCTTTTCTTTTTTCTTTGTATGAAATCCAGGTGCATCACTTGGAAGGCACATGCATGTGTGGCCTCCACATCAAGCTTATAGATTTGCATGTATCTATTCATTTATGTTGGTACTGGGGATCCAACGCAGGACTTTTCCACTGAGCTACATCCGAAGACCATTCTTACTTTTTATTTCTATTTTTTTTTCTTTGATTTTGGGGCAGGGTCTCACCAAGTCACTAACTTGCCCAGCCTAGACTCTAATTTGTGACCCTCCTGCCTCAGCCTCTCAGAATGCTGGGATTACAGGATTATGCTACCAGGCTTGTCTACTGTTGCTTTTATCTTTCAAAGCCCCCCTGAGATAGTGAGATGGAGATGTTATTCCTGATGACTCAGGTTGGAATGTGGGTCGGGATGGCCTTCCTGCTCCCCCTCCGCATCTCCTTCTTGTCCTGTAACAGTTCCCTCCAAAAGGCTAGCGACTGACCCCATTCGCATGTGGCTTGTACTCTCCTCCTCAGAGCTCCCCAAAGCAAATAGGTCAGAGATTTAAACTCTTCCTCCCTCCTCTGCGAACTGATAATTGGATCATTTGCGGCAAGTAAGAGACTGACATCAAGCTTTTTTTCCTTACCCAGGATTAAACCCAATAAGAGTAGTCTAAGTCCCAGCACAACCTAAGACCCAGCACTCATGGGGAGTGCTCATGTATGTAACAGGCTCTGCTCTAAACACTTCCTCAGAGGGAGCTGCTTAATTGTCACAATGGTGCTCTCTGATGAGGGCCATTACTATCCCGAGTTTACGAGTTAGAGGGGAAAGTAGAGAGGAAGTACATGACTTTCCACAACTTGTCCCACCATGATGGTGCAGGGCTATCACGCTGGCTGGACGTGCACAGCCTGCATTCCACCCATGTGAATTCACTCCCAGGCCCATCCCACACCTCAGTTCGACTAATGAATGAACAGCCGCACTCTATTCAGAGAGCATGTCGCTTCTCTGTCCCAGTGGTGCCGTCACCTCCTGAGTGGCTCCTTCCCCTCATCGTGTGCTCAGCACTGGCGTCCACCCACCATTCCCACAAGCCTTGCCCTGTCATTTCTTTGCAGTCCAGCCACACGTGGCACTGCTGGCTCCCAATCCCTGAGCTAATTATGCTCCTAGTCACACCGTTCATTGCTTACACCGAGTTAAACTACTAATTACACACTCCCAGCAAGCAATCTTATTAGAGTCCTAGCCAAGCATCTCATTACAGCTTTCCAGCCAAACATCTCATTACCAGGCCTGGACACACCTCATTGCCTGCAAAACTACTGTCTTATTACACGTTTATAAGAAGCCCACACATAAACCTAGAGTCCAGGACACTGGTATCCTTAGACCTGCCCTGTCATATCCCATTTTACAGCAGTTCTTTGCAACCCTTTCATGTGACTTCTAAGAGGCAGGCCCTGGCCCACATTGAGGCACCTGAAGGAGCAGAATCAGACAAGTCAGCAGAAACTATACAGTATCATCAAGCTGTGAAGTCAGCAAGACTGTATCCATGGATATCTGTCAACACTGAAGAGGCTGCTAATCATAGAAGTTGCTCTAGTGTTATTTTTTTCTGATTTTCTTCCAAAGCACACATATGCGGAGTATTAACTGAAAAATAAAATTAATAAATGGAAAAACAGTCATCAAGAATAATAAATGCTGTCATGTGGATCTGGAATGTCCACTGAAGGCATCCACTTTATAGATTTGGTCCATAGCTTGGCTCTATCAAAAGGTGGAGCAACTTTTGAGAAGTGCATCCTAGAAAAGAAGGTAGGCTGAGATGTGACCTTGCAGGGGCATTGAGACCCCGCCCCCTTCTCTCTTTCTGTGTCATTTCCTGTCTACCAGCAATGTTTCATAGTCTACACACACAATAGACTTACAATTCCCTACATCTTTTTACACACAGAATGCATTTTCCTAGGTACAAATCCATCTGAATTCAATTTGTTCCCTTTACTTTTCTTTTCAAATCCAGAACATTTATTCTTTCTCTTTTCTATGGGTTATATGCGCTAACTAACTTTAGTAACTCACTAATGCGAGGCATGGCATGTGAGTGCTTACTATGCGAAAGCCATCTATGCGGCAGGCTGACAAGCAAGACAATGTAGGGTTCACAGTGGCAGAGAGGACTGCCACCCTAAACATCCCTACTCCTCCCCATGGCCAAGAGCGATGTGTGGGAAGGAGCTGCCTTATCATGAGTGTCACTCCTCCCCTTCACCTACCCCCTGTCTCGGCACCAGAAGTATGCATCTTCTTCCTCTCAAACAGTGACTCCTGCCAAGGAGAAGGCAGGCAGAATGACAATTGTCACTTTCGAGCTAAGGTAAAGCTCATTCACTCTGCCTTTATCTGGTCACTCAATGCAGAGGACTCAAAGAGGACTCCAGAGCATGAAGTAATTGCAAACCAAACAGATGTATGAAGTCTGGCCTTAGAGTTAGCTTCATAGAGGTGAATCACATGAATGTATGTGTGAGCCCTTTCGGTACATGAATAATATATTTCTACTGTGTTGTTTTGGTTTTGGACACAAATGATGTGTTAGACACCTTTAACTAGTACACATTCATTCCTTCACCTAAAATATAACAGTGAATATGAAATTAGCAAAGAAGAAGTAACTAAGAATCAGTTACTTGCTAACTTTTTTAGGGGACTGGCTACTCTTAATCACAGAGACTCACTAGAAGAGAAATGAATGAGGTAATGTTAATCCCAAATTGGTGCACATACATTTAACAGTAAATATTTAGTGATATGAAGGTAGTATTGCTAGGTTTGGTTTATGTGACAATATAGTTATGGTGTTGTTTGTAAAATGATTTTCTACATGTGAGAAATCCATAGTTACATATTTATAGGTAAGGAACTGAGAGTGCTTAAAAATGATCCTCAAGGGAGGGTCCTCACTGTATCTGGATTTCTGAAAATACTTACCATTTTAAGTTCTTTTGTAAACTGGGTATGGTGTCACAGAGCCATAACACCAGTCCTTTGACGGGCTGAGTCTGGGCCTGAGTGACTTAGCAATTTAGCCACACTCTGACTCAAAATAAAGAACAGAAAAGTCCAGTCTGGGCTACAAAGCAGGGCCCTGCCTCAGATAAATAAATAAATAAATAAATATTAAATGAAAGTGAGGGGGCCATAGCTGGTTCAAAGCCTTGGATTCACTCAGCAGCACCGAAAAAAAACGAATAAATAAATAAAGTGAAAAAAATAAAAACTCTAAATTGACTATTTTGTAATAAATGAAAATATTATTTAAACACTTAAAGTTCTGCGGCAAAGATTTCAAAAATGTGGTAGAACACAACATTGCATAGTTTTGTAAACACTTTTCAGTAATCATATATTATATAATTTAAACCATTAAAGTAGGACTTGACCTAAAAATACCAAGATTAGGAATCTATCTAAACATAGAACATTTGTCCCAAATAGCTTATTAGTGTAAAAGGTGGAAGCAACCAAGACACTCAATAGTGTAATCTCTTAATGTGTGACAACTATACCATTGAGTACCACGTATATGGATATAGCTGAGGTTTCTCAAGAGCTTGAATGTCAAGTGTGACGTACTCATGAAATAAGGCAAACTGAAATAAACTGGACTCCACATGATATTGTATAATCACACCCATGTAGGAAATATATGGGTATTAAATCGTTAATTCATCTCATTCAGTTATGTACTTTGTGTGAGATGAACTCTATGAAAGTTACTGAAGTTATACTGGTAGGAAAGATAGTGTCTTTACTCTCAAGGAATTTACAGTCTTTGACTATATTATTGGCTTGTTTCCATGGTAAAAAAAAAAAATATTAGGTGCAATAACAAGCAAAACCTGAGCATTTCTGTGGATGTCTTCACCAGTGTTTCCATGATAGAGGCAGGCAATGACAAAGGATATGCACCTTAAAATGGCTGTGAGGTACTCAGGGGAAGTATGTCCGCAGCCTTTCTAACACAGCCGAGGTGAGGTCTAATGCTGGGGCTCTGTTTCTTGGTAGGAGTTAATGAACTAAATGGGGTGCAGAGCGAATTAAAGAAAAAAAAACACTCGTGCCAAGTAAAGAAAAAAAAAAGAAGCAAGAAGGAGAAAGTGATGGCAAAAATAAAATGTAACTGCAGGCAGTCAGTTCTCCCAACCCATTTTTGGCCAGGACCGCAGGTCTCAAAGGAGGCCTGGCAAGGGGCATCGGACACATCGGGTCTTTGCTCTAAGGGACAGAACACCACTGTGAGGACGGAATCCAGAGCAGGAATGTTCTGGGAATCCAGGGTGTGCAGGGGGGTGGGAGTAAAATCTTGCTCTTCATGATTTTTCTTAGGCTTACAAATGCGGAAAAAATGTAAACATGGGAGAAATGAACCCTGGAGTTACAGGCTAAAGTGTGACTGGTTCTGTGGTGGAAAAACTAAATAAGGAAAGGACATTTGAGAAGGATGAAAAAGGACAGGCACAGAGTGCGGTGGGGGCGGGAGAAGGCAAGAAGAGGGGAAGACAGGCGTCATCCTAGGCGGAAGAGAACAGAACCTGAACTCAGATGATTATAAGGTGACGAGAAAATAGGCGGCCGGGAGAATCCCAAGGAGCACGTGACAAGACAGGGCAAGCTGGCTGTACGTGACAGAGAAAAGGATGGCCCCCACTGTGTAAGCAGAGATGGAGAAAGGCCGGCGGTGACCATCACAGGCTCCTCAAGAGGTTTTCAAAGATGACTTCACCAGGCTTTGGGCTCAGAGCAAAGACCCTGCCCGCCACAATGCAGTGTTCTTATATAGTCATTCAATCATCCATAAAAGTGAATTCATCAACTTCATGAAGACAAACATTCAATGCTGGTAAAATCCTGCAAGAGAAAGAATGAGTAAGTTCGATTTGTTTTAAGATCAGGTTGGCTATCTTAAAGATATTATGAAAAATAATCAAGTCCAGAGTGGTTAAGTAGTGCCGGGGATAGCCACACTGAGAGCACACGCACCACTCGGAGCCCGTTACTTCCTTCTCTTTCGTTCCTATGCATTTCATCCACACAGCAGCACCATTTAATGATAAATGTGGGTTCCTTTATCAGAGGTGGAGTTTCTACTGAAAAAGAGTTTCCTGTTTTATAGAAGACATGGATCTATACAATTTTACAGCAAAAATACATGGATCTGGCCTTCAGGACATTAATTTCTGTGTATCTATTTTCACACATATTTTTAACAAGACAGGTGTCAAATTCCTGCCATAGGCTGAATCTTATGTTTCCAGGCATTAGTTGATTACTCAACGCTCAGGGTTTCCCAGATGGTGCCTTGCTGCCCGTCAGCTGAAAGACTGTTCATACAGGAGTGTTTTGTGAATGTGGCACTGCACCCCACCTTGTGAAACTCGGGGTTTCATAAGTAAATGGAATGGCCGCTGAGGAATAGCGGCTGTGCTGACTTTTATTAACTTCTCATCTTCTGCCAGATCAACATCAGTAAACTTAGCCACTTAAGGAAAAAAATAAATTACAGTAAAGTGTAATGTTAGAAATTAATATTCAAAAATGAGGTGCCATCATATGTGATAGGCTATTTTTAATTTGCTATAACTGAAGATCATGATCGGAAAGATTACTAGCTTTTTTCTCCCATGATATATGCAACTTTCTAGAAACATGATTATATAGTGAAGGAGGCAAGTGTGGACTCAGAAACTCAACTTCTACGATGCAGTTTTTACCCATTATTGTGATTGAGACTCACCACAATTCTGTGAGCGACTGTTTTCTCCCTGTCTCATTGATAAGGAAGTGCTTGTTGAGTTTAATAAATTAACTGTGTTAAATAATTTATGAATGACAAAGGTGAAAGTCAAATCTCATACTCTGTATCTACATCCGTACAGAAATTCCAGCAAGTAAATTTCCTGAGGACTTATTTTTTATATAAAAGAAGGAAATTCCTTTTCCAGAAAGTTATACCCTGAAGAGGATTTAGATAACAGAGTTTTGCAGTTGTTTTTCCACTTTATGACTATTAACCACTGTTTCTGCCTGCACTTTTCAGAAACCAAAGCCTGTAGTTACAGCTGGACCTGACTGATGGAGAATGGGATCTTCCAGGGCAGAAGGCAAGGACTGGGTGACACCTGAACGGATGGACCAGGGCCAGCACAGTGATTAGTTAGAGTTGTGGCCACCACAGCAGGTGCTCTGGTCCTCAGGACTTTGACAGCAGCACGTGGGAGGAGGCTCAGGACAGTGTAGCCATGCAAAGAAGGGGAACATATCTAGAAGGGCTCACGACCTCACTAGTCAAGGGCTTCCCCCATAAGGAAGGCACTCATGTTCCGTGCCACTGGCAGATTGTGGATGCATGAGCATTGAGTTATATTTCACAATGGGGGATAAGAAGCCTTAGCTAGGATCTAAGGCAAGGCCTAGGTGAATAGCTCCTGATTTCAGTTGGTCAGAGGCACAGAAAAATGGTATCTGGATAAGAGATGGGTCAGGCCAAGAGGAAATAAATTAAGAGGTAGGCAAGAGCTGACGTGCATCTCAAGACACAGGTGTATGTATAATATAACAAATATAATAATATAATATAAATCTGTGTGCATATATACATATGGCCATTTATTCATTTACCTCTCTAATTAAGATTATTTAAAACCTACTGTGTAACCAATTTTTTTCTAGGATCAAGAGAAATATGTGCAAGGATCAATGAAAATGGGGAACCATCAGGAACACACACAGAGTTTCAAAGACATAAAGCATTCTGAGAAAAGAAGCTAACATCTACGAACCCTAAAGTGGAGCCCATGGTCAATGAGAAATCTGTGACTGACCCCAAGGTAATAGGTGGTCAACCCCCCCACCCCCCCACCCCGAAAGCTCAGGATAAAAGACCTGGTATTTTCTGAGAAAGGAGACTTTACACGTGGTCAGAGAAGACATCAAGACAAAACTTTTCAGTGTAAGAGACTGAGTAGAACCAGAAACCTAAAGCTGAAGATTTAAGGTAGGCAAAATTCAAGTTCTTTTTCATCCCATCAAAACAGAAAACTCTATTAGGTAGTTACAGGACCCAAAATGGAGTCAATCAAAGTGGCTAAGTCCAGTAGGGAAATGGCAGCATTCAAGCCTACACTACAATGGTTCAGTGGAAGTCAAAAGAGTCAACAAGAAACCAAATATTAAAATAATAATAGTCCCTCTTCCTTCGGTCACCTTGATTGGTACCGTGGTGAATAGTCAAAAGCCATCTGATCAGTGCATGATCAGAAACCCCACAGTTTGCTCCAGCATAACCAATGCATGTCCTCATTCTACAGGTTGAAATATAGTGACCTCAATTCAGATATAGAACTCCTAGACATTGAGCCTGTAGCAGCAACCCACCCAGGTCCCTTCTCAGCTAGTGAAAGCTTCCTTCACCTCATTACGTTGCTGCCTCTTTTACCATAGAACTTTTTCCTTCACTTGCCCCCTGTGTCCATAGCCTCACTCTTCCACTTCGTGGGGCATCCACTTGATATCCAGTATCACTGTGATAAGGATCATTGAAAATGGGAAGCCATCAGGAAGTAATGAAAACTTACGCAAGATTTGAAAAGATGACACAAAAAGATAGTGTCTGGTTGGAGGCTGAGTTAGAGAGAAAGAGAAACCCAGAAGGTATTTCAGGGGACAAATAAGTAGGAGATTGAGACAAATGACCGAGAAAGAAGTCACAAATGCTTGCCATGTGGCCCTGGATATGATGCCAATCTGACACCCATGAGAAGAGGGTAGTCTGAGGTAAAGGATGGAGAATCAAGGATGGTAAGGCTCTGCATGTGATGATCAAGGTGCTCTATGGATGGTAGTCACGTGTGTGTGTGTGTGCACATCTATGCATGCATGTGTGCTTTGTGTGAACCCCTGAGTATAGTGCAATTTTAATTGCAGATGGCAGAACAGCAGTTGCATAGAACTCTCCAGATTTCAAAAAGAGATCTTAGGTTTTCTAAGCCAGGGACAGGATGGATGAAGACAAGAAGACTACAATAGGTGATAAGAAATTTTGAGTAAGACCAGGGCATAGAAAAACGGTAGCCAAGGCAGAGGAAGAAGTTCTGGCTTGTCTAAGAATCAGGAATTAATTTTTCCAAGGAAGATATCGGAAAAAATAGAAGATCCAGAAAGATCAGTTGAATGAGTATCTCGACTTCAGTGGCTAAGACACTGATGATCTGGGCTAACAGTGAGGGGACAAAGGGAAAGGGAAACACACATATGCACAGTACAAAAGAAAGCATAACACTGATGGACAGATCTGGTAGCATTGGACTCATGGCTAACATTGTTTTTCTCTTTATAAAATATATTTTTGTACATTAGAATGGTGAGAAATCTCAGACCTAGAGGGAGAGTCACGTAATTGTAGAATAGCATTGGATAATTAATAGAGAAAAATTCCGAAGTAGGTGTGAGAAGGTACTTGTTCTGATTTGTTAATTACCTATTTAGGCCTCGGCTCTCCTTCAGAGCAGCCGAATGCCGTCCGTGTCAGCGTGTCTCCATTGCTCCTTTATAACACATGATTTTGAGTTACATGACCTCTGAGACACGCTGTGGCCCTGAGTAATGACGCTCTCAGCCAGGCTGCTACCCTGAAGAGGAAATCCTGTGGGCTGTTACTCTGACTGGAGATTACCAACAGTCAGATTGCAATGTGGCTGGAGCCCCACTAGAGCCCCACGGACAGACCAAATTAGGAAAGGTCAACATTCCCTGGATTTTCACAGTCATCACTTTGTGACCTCCCCTGCCATTCCCAGTTGCCAGATCCGAGAAGTCAACTTTCATCAAAAGCTAGGAGAAGAATCACTGTTTCGAAGGTTTTGTTTTGAAAGACTCCTATTTAATGTAAGCATGTTCTGGACACATTTTCGAGTGTGTGTGTGTACACTAGGGTGCTAAGACATTAGGGTGACATTGAGAATGACGAGGAGGCTGCCCTCTACTGCATGCCACCAAGACTATGAGCAACAGCATGGAATTAGTGACAAGGAGGCTAATTAGCACGGGACTGAAGCCAGTGATGATTCTCTCCAGATGCCCTTGGCGCTTCTCGACAGCTTGTCGTGACCCTTGCCCCGCTCACTGTCACCAGGAAATTTGTAGTCTCAGATTGCCCCATTAAGATACAGGCAGCAGAGAGGCAGCCCCTCAGCTTAGCTCATCTCTAACAAGCCCTCAGCAGTGACAGGAGGCCCTGTCCTACTGGGGAGACTTAATGACGCCCCGCCGCGCCCGCTTAGCAGACTAGTTCCTACTGCAGGCAAGGGAGCCTCAGCAGTGTGGCAGGGCTTGCAGCTTTAGCACCTGGGGGGGGGGGTTAATTTGTTTTGCTTTGTGTTTTGACCTCCTTAGTTTGGTTCCCTGTCAAAGAAAGTCTCCCTATTAATATACCTGTGACTTTTCCAGAGGTGTCCAACTTTGTCTTTAGGACCAACCGCTCAACCTATTCACTTTCATACTGTGGTGACGAAGCCTCTCCAACATACTTGACTCCATATTGTGTCACTTCTATCTAAAAGGACTGTGCTATGTGGTTTGCAAAAAAATGTGCTGTGAGTTTGATTGAGTTTGTTGTGACCCTCTTAGTTAGACTCTAGTTAATTTTGTAACAATCAAAGTTCTTGTGCCTAGTGATAACTCGTACTCGGGAAATTCCTAAAATTTTTAACTGCTTTATCTCGCCCTATAAAACCCAGCCTTTGTAACTTTAGGTTGTTCAATAATGAGATTGTATCTCCCAAACTCTATCCTAAAATATCTACCAAAGACAGAGACCAAGGACTGGCATGTAGCTCAGCCCCACATGGGTTATGGTTTCCATACTATGATTGCTTATTTTCAAAGAACCCCAGTTTTGTGTGACTGGGTCTCACCAAATGTAACGGACACCCTGCAGATTTTAAATGGTTAATATAGTCACTCTGGTTGCTGCATAATTGTGATTGGTTCTTATATGATGATGCTGTACCTATGTCACCTTTTCAGTCACCTCCCCTTCCCAAGCCTTATTTCAACCCTCTGTAGTCCCAGCTCGGGGGCCCATTCTTTGTATTCTCGTCTTGAAATCAGGGTCAGCCCAGCTGTAAATAAACATTCTTACCTTGCCTTAATTGGTCTTTAAATTCAACCTTAAAACAATATGATCCTCAGGAAGGCAACAATAAAGTTCCTTTTAGCCCCCTTCCATTTCAGAAAGGAGCACATTCTTAAAGTAAATAAGTACCTAATTTTAGATTTACAAATGCTCTAAGCCAGAAGCATGGAAATAAATGTGTTGAATAAAATATCATAGTGAGTATATTTGAAGTCCATATGTGGTCCTTTGTATTCTGTTTGTTTGTTTGTTTGGGTTGTTTTTTGCTAGTTTGTTTGTTTAAGACAACCAAATATTTAAGTTAAAAAGAGAAACAGAGCATAGACCCAGGAGCCAGAGCAGGAGTTCACCTGAAAGTTGTTCCTTTTTACATGTTTCGCCATCATTCATGTCTTCGTGAGCCAGGAATTCTGCCTCCCAGCACATCCAGCCTCACATTCCACTCCCATTCCCACCCAGTAAGAAGGAGGGAAGGAAGGAATGAAGGAAGGAAGGAAGGAAGGAAGGAGAAAGAAAGGAAAGAAGGAAGGAAGAGAGGGAGGGAGGGAGGGAGAGAGAGAGAACAAAAGGAAGAATGAGGGGGAAAAGGAAGAGAGAATGAGCAAGGCAGAAAGAGAAAAACCCCTGAGTCAGAACTCTTGCTGCTGGTTTTTTAAACTCTTCTCCAGGGCCCTGGAGCAGGGCAGCCTGGCGCAGGCTTGGAAGAGGGCCTTATAGTTAGTAGCCCTCATTAGAGCCAGCTCAGGCAGAGGAAATTCGGTCTCTTAAAGGAAGCAAGGTGTGGGTGTGAGAGGGGGACTATAAATATACACTGAGCCTGGTTAAGGTGTAAGAGAGGGAAAGAGTGATTTTAATTGGCATCGCTAGGACACACATCATAAATTAGGTGGAGCCAGCATCGAGCCTTGGAAGGCAAGCATGCGATCATAAGGCGGAGAGCACGGAGAAGAAAGCAACCTGCCATGCAGAAAGGATTAGCCCAGGCAGGCAGCGCCTTTATGAAAAATGCACCTACTTCCGCCTCCCCTGGGGCTCTTGCCTGCTGTGTCTAGGAATTTAGAGTTAAATCTCAATTTCAATGGGAAAGATTGTACCCAGATTTACCTTTTCTAAAAAAGTTTTATTCTAGCAACTTTATTGAGAATCAAGAGGTGAAAACGTAGAGAGGGAGCAATAGAGCTGGGAGACCCAATGGGAGGCCTCAGCAATTCACTTTCATCATCAATTCATAATTTTTAATGAAAAGAAAATGAAGCTGCTTCAAAATATTTATTCCATTTTCCATGTTCTTTTGGCTGTTCCATTGCCATTCATGTGAAATACTTGGGTAGTTTGATTTTTTTCTCTTCAACATTTTTATTAGACACTTAAATCATTCCGAGTCTCTTAAAGACTTAAAAATTAAAAATCATCTATAAGAAATATGGAGGTAAGAATATAAATATATGCAATTTGGCTATACTGGTTTATTCCTTTTACCTCCGGTGTTTCATTGGGCACAAGACACCATATGAAGAGGAAAAAAAATAGAGACATAACAGAGAAAAATATTTTAAAACTTCTGGCCACTACATATTTATAATTCAGACTATAGGAGAGCTCTTTTATGTAGAAGAGAAAAGAATTTTAGATTTTGTTTTATGTTTACAAACCTGTGTCATCTGGCTTTTAGCAGGCTGAATTTGTATTGCCTTTATAACTGATGATTTAAGTATATTTGCCGTCAGATCTTTCATTAATAACACAGTCAATGCAGCTGTCACCAGCTAGTGTGCATCCATGCTTCAGTGATAACGGAAATTAAAATGAATTTATAGGCAAAAGCTTCAATTGGCAAGTAAGAGAAAAATAAGTCACAAATTCAGCTTGAAAGAAAGGGACACAGCTTTGGCCAAGAAGACCACGCTGGCTGGTTCACACGTGGAAGAGCACGGGTTGTGTGGGGTTTCTGAGGTGGCCTAAGGTTTGGTTGATTGTTAACGCAGTTCCAGTGTTCAAAGTTAGCTGTGGGGATGTCTCAGCTGACCGGAGGAGCTACAAAGTTTCTGTAAGATGAGTATTCTTGGTTGGGACACAGGGAAGGAGTCTTAGTTTTGTGGAACTCAAGGTGAGTGTAGTTTTAAGGGACCCACTGGAGACATCTATGCACACATTTGTTGGATGAGGAAGCTGGTATTGGAATCTTCTTATGCATCTCTTATCATAGTTTCAACAATCTCGAAAGAGGATAAAACAGGTTAGGTTCATTTAGCGCTGATAGATCTTGTGTTACTAGTTATTAGACACACACTCATTAAATAATAAAGCTAACTCCATTCAAGGGATCTGGTCTGAATTTTTATGGTGATAAAGTTACAAAGTGAAGACAAAGGCATCAAGCTTTGTCTTGATGTAGATGTCCATGGGGTACTGGCAAACCCAAGTGAAATCAGGTTTTGTTTTGTTTCTTTTTTTTTTTTTCAGAAGTAGCTTTTAAGGTTTTAATACCCATACTGCCTCAGAAGAAAAAAGCAACTGTTCTTTGAAGAAGGGAAAGGTCAGGGGTCTGAGAGCTGAGTTGGCCTCTGTCTTGCTGAGGTGGTTCCCAACAGTGTTATTTTTTTCACCTACCTTTTTCTTGGAGATGTTACGTGGAAGGTGTCCTGCTGAAAGAATCTGGTTTTTGAGGTTGATTAGACTGTTTAGGAGAGTGAAGGGATAGGAAAGAATATGCACCATACTTTCATTGGGTTGTAGACCTGGAGTTCAGCCCGGAAGTGCCCCTGCCTTTGTTGTGTGGTGTTGTCTCAGAATAGTTATCTCTTTCATGCACTAATGATTTCTATGGTGTTCTGCCATTTTTGATACCACACAGGGTAGAATCAGCAAAATGACCCAAGCGTCCCAGCCTGGAAGTCACAGCAGGTATTGTGCGGTTGTTCCCATTTTCTGTGCAGTGAAATTTTAGTAAAAGACTTGTGCCACTGTCTTTTCTGATCTGAAAAAAGAGCAATCAGTATAGATTAACTCTAACGTTGCTTCTCACATGGAAATTCTTAAATATGTACCATTGGGGTCATAAAAAGTTCATGTGTGTTTCTGAAGACTACAGGCATATGCTGCCCTTTGCCAAACAATGAGAACTAAAGCATGCTCCCACAAACTCATTAAAAAAAAAAAAAAAAAAAAAAAACAACACCTTGTTCTAGACAGGGACATGAATGGGGTTATTTGAAGTAGGTCAGTCTATTTTGTTTTTCTCCCAAACTACTAACTTTGACTGTATTTTGATACTTGGCTTTTTTTATTTCTAAGTCATGGCTCTGTTTCCATTGTTTCTGGAAAGAAAAACATCTTAAAAGGATGCCATTCACAGTTTCATCACCACATCACTCAAATTCAATGCGTGGCTTTGTGGCAACATCCTTTGTGTTAAAAAGTATGCTTCAGGAGCAACAATATTTCAGGTATGTGCATTTGTGACCAGTTCTGCAGAAGATCAGATTGCAGAATAATGTCAACTGCAATCAGTGTTATTTAAGAGAGGGGGAAAAAGATATGCCTAAAACACACAGACTGTGGCATCTTTGGGGATGTGATGATACAGTCATTTTCTTTACCTTCCTACATTCTTTTCAGGTAAAAATAATATCCACTTTCTGTGATGATCTTTACACTTACTGGCTATTAATTGATCGCCATTGTGTCCCAGTATACTCTTCTCTTGAAATTTCGCATCTCATGTCCAGGCATGATGCAGTTTTCCCAGAGGCATCCTTCTAAGTCAAATTGGTCAGATCCAAAAAGCACTTACAATTGAAGAAATAGAAGTCAAAACCTACTAATTCTATGTTTTAACACTAATCCTGAGAAATGAGCAATCCAAGCCATTTGTTAATCTCTGCAAAAGTTTGTTTCCTGAATCTAGCTATAGAAAAAGATGTATTCTGAGTCAATATTACTGTTACTGAAAACTACAAAAATTTCCTTGGAAGACGTAGCAATGTTTATCCAAGTGAAAATTACCATCTTGTGACTCACTAAAGGATAGATCTTTGAAACATGGGTACACACACACATGTACGACTATATATATAAACTATATATATATATATAAACTACAATTTTCTGTACTAATCAAAGTCAATAAAGTGTCTAACTTTGCTTGGGAATAACATGGCAGGTATGTCACAATGGAGACCATTTAGCTTTTATTGATATTCTCTGTTTTTACTCAATTTAGGTACTTTTTTATTTAGTAAATTTTATTTCAACTTAAAAGAAAAAAAAATGTGTTCTTAAAGCTACAAATTAGACCAAAAGAGTCATTTGACTATTTCTTTAATTTGGTTTGTGTTATGGAAGGAATTGTGTTGCTCAAAAAGAAGATATTGAAGCTCTAAAACTAACTATGAATATGAAAATAACATCTCAGCAAATGCAACCACATTTAGTACAATGCAATCACACTGAATTAAGGTGAGTTCTGAACCTAATAATTACTATCTTTGTATGTAGAGAGAGAGATTTAGACCAAGATACATAAACTTGGAACTGCAATGACACAGACTAGAACTGGGAAGATGTCTAGGCAAGCCAAGGCATGCCGGGACCAGGACTTGCTTACAATACTGGCAACTAGAGTCACGGGAAAGCTCTTCAGGGACCCTGCCGGAAGACAATATCCTACCAGCACCTTGATTTCAGACCAGAGCCGTCAGAAGAAAATTTCCTGTTGCCCACTATCTATAGCCAACAACTTTTTCTATGCTTGCTCCAGACAGAAATAAAATGTCTCCTTCAAAGTAAATCCTCATCCTTAACAACACACATAGAGTTCTGTTTGCTTTACTGAATCCCAAATGGTAAACTCATATCTATGAGGGTATCCTTGGGCAGCCCCTGAATCTGCCTGGCCTATCAAAACCCTTGATGTTAGAAGTTTACTTGTCCATTCCTCCACTGTGTACTCCTTTTCTGAGAAGAAAACAGGCTTGCACCACAGGCCTTGCTTCCCCCTGCGCCCACCTCTGACTAAGTGCTCAGTGCGTTTTACTTAGGGTTCATTATCCCTAATTCAGACAGGAATAAACTGGGATTCTGACAAGTAACTTGTTCAGATTTTCTCAACTATAAGCCATCATTATAAAACAGATCTTCAATTCAAAATCTGACAGCCATAATTCTGTACAACAGTTATACTGTGAAACCCCTGCTTTTCTATTTTTTGATTTTTATATTTAGAGCATTCATATTAAACATAAGCATTGATTTGTTACTGCTTTATTTTTCCATTTGACCTCTCTCTCTCTCTCTCTCTCTCTCTGCCTTTTTAAGACAGAATCTTGCTTTGTAATCCAAGCTGATCATGAGCTCATTTATTATTTAGCTGAATCTGACCTTGAATCCATGGCAACCCTCCTGCCTCAGCCGCCTCCCTGCTGGGATTACAGGTGTATGCCACCTTTCCCAGCTGCTGTGTGGTACTGAGGGATTGAAGCCCAGGCCCTAGGCTTCCTACACAAGGACTCTAATCCCTGAGTGATGCCCCCAGGCCTGTTGCATCTCTTTTCTAGCCTCCCTTTGGATTGTCTTGGTCTGTGTTTCTCTCTGTACCTCTTCATATATTTTAGTAGCAGTTTTCACACAAATATGACATAATTCTTCTGCAATTCAACCTTTTGCCCCTTTGAATAGGGTATAGAAGTCTTATTTCTACTTGGGTCTTTTTTCCTTTTTTCTGTTTTTTTAATGAAATCATAGAATTGCTTTTATTTCTATTAATATGGTTTCATAAACTTAAGAGGAAAGGACAGACAACCGCATGACCCCATGTTTGGTCTTTCTGTTGCTCCCTTCCTGCTGCAGACACTCCAGGCTTTCCTTTCATCACGACCTTCCTTTTATTTGTTAAGCACTTCCTCCAACCAATCATTAAGGGAAGGTGTGCTTGTCACGAATTCTTTTGGATTTACTTCATCTGAGAATGCTTTGATTTATCCTTCATTCCTGAAGGATAGTTTCACTAGATAACAAAATCTATGTCTTTGCTTTCAGCCCTTAAAACAACGCTGTACCAATTACTTGTGGCCTCAGAGGTTTTCCTTGTGAAGTCTGCTTTCATTTTGACTGGTCTTCTCCCGGATGTGTCATTTCTCCCTGATTGCTTTCAAATTTCTTGCCAGATAATTTCAATAGCTAGTTCTTCTCACATTCATGATCAATTATATAGCTTTCTCATTCAAATAGTGATTGTTTTGTTTCTTGGTAGATTGGGTTTCCTTATAGTTTGAGTATTTTTTCTAATGTATTAGAAAACCCTAGTTCATAGGTAATTCAATTCTTCTCATACTGTATAGTTGAAAAATTAGAATTGTAGATATTTATAGTACACCATGGGAGGTTTTGATACATACCCATGGAAAAATAATTCTCAAAATTCAGATAAAGAGCACTTCCATCACCCAAAAGCTCTTCAGATCTTTGCTTGTCAGCCAGTAGCACTCCAGGTTTCCACTGGCGGCTTCATGTATCCACATGGGCTGTAGGTCCAACTTCAGTTTAACCTTTGAGGCATTACTGGGGTGGGCTGCTTCCCACCCTTGCTCTGCTTCCCAAGCAGATGGAAAAGGTTTCTCAAGCCTAGATACCAAGTTGGTGGAGAAGGATGTAGCGTAAAATAAAACCTTCCTAGCGTTGCTCTAACTGCACTCTGTTCTATCTTGAACCTGCTGTGAGCTCACTTTTCCTACCTCGTCTCTTAGTGGGACACGGAGCCCCAGGCCCAATACAAAAGGGAGTCTTCCCCTGGTTGCTGCCATATTGACAGGCTTCCCCACTAGTTTCCCTCTACTAGCTTTTCCGATATCATCAGAAGCATAGTTCCTAGAATAGCTGCATCGAGGTGGAGAACTGGCAGATGTACAGAGAAAAATGAGCCTGCCTAGGCCATTCAGCGCACTGAAGATGTTGGTCTAGGTGGGCTTTCAGGAGTGTGATAGAGTGGACTACAGGTGTGTGAATTGGATAACAGAATTGTGGTGAGGGCTTACCATATCTTCCACACCTGGAAGGCGCAGGACACTGAGGGTGGATCCCTGGGATGGGACTGGGAAGGGTATATACATGCTGCTTCCTGCCTTCCTTTGGGGGATTTGATGGAACGTGCCTTGATTTGGCTTCCCGTTTGCAACGCTGTGAGGAGCTGCCTCCACTTCTGCCTCTGCCATGTCTTTCCTCTCTTGCCAGCCTCTTCTGGGTTGACTGTGACCTTCTGAAACAGTGCGGTAAAGTAAACATTCCCTCCCCAAATTCAGGTCACAGTGATGTATTTCTGGTGTCTAGCATTAAACTGACCTTATTCAACATGCACATCTAGGAGGAATGGCCAGTTCCAAGCTCCACAGATATGTGGCTACCTTCTAAGCTTGCTTAAGTGAATTCCTCGTGAGAATCCTGTACAGGAGCTCCTCATGTCCTTCAGGCTAATTGCTGACCCTAATGCACCACGAGCCTGTTTCTCCTCATCCTTCCATTGATGAGGGAGAGGGAGAAATCAAGAAATGTAAAAGTGTACCTATGTACACAGTAAAATCCTGTGCTCTCAAAAAAGAGTGTGATCACTAAAGAAATACTCATCCGATGTGCAGTGTGCCCCCAGGTTAGACATAGGACATTTACAATGTGTCTGTGTTGCTGTGTCCATAATATCTAGGTGACACCTTTTCTTTGTGTGACAGACTGATTCGCCAACAGGGTTTCAGAAGGGCATCTGCCTCTGGGATTAGTGTTAAAAGATTGAGTGAATTTGTTTCCTGTGGAATATATATAATAATGCCTGAAATACAATAAAGTCTTTCTGGTCTACTAAAAGTCTAATAGTACTCTTTTTATTTATTTTTAACGTTGTGTGTGTGTGTGTGTGTGTGTGTGTGTGTGTGTGTGTGTGTGTGTGGTGCTTGGGAATGAACCCAGTTCTTGTGCAGCTCTACTCTGGAGCTACAGCCCCAGTTCTAATAACAGTCTTTCTACTTGAATGAAGAGGTATATGTGAATTCTTCTCTCCCTGGGTCTTTCTATAAGGAAAATGTTTTCTTTTTTAATTCTTTCTTTCCCTTTTTTCTGTAGTACTGAGGATTGAACCCAGGATATTTGTTTTGTTCTGAGCTGTATGCTCAATTCTTTCTTTTTCAGGTTCTCACTAGGTTGTGAAACTTCACAGACTGTGCTTGAACTTGCAATCTTCCTGCTTGGACTCCCAGAGTGCAGAGATTGCAGTCCTGTGCTGCTGTCACACCTGCAAATAAAAAAAGGTTCGACAATGGTATGATTCAGATTGAGCCTGAGAGATGAGTGCACTGGAGAATAGAAGGGTGTGTGTGTGTGTGTGTGTGTGTGTGTGTGTGTGTGTGTGTGTGTGTGTGTGTGCATGCACATGTGGGTGTGCAAAGAGAACCACCTACCTACTATATGGCATAGACAAGGCTATAAAATAAACAGAGCTGTGTTGAGGACATAAGAAATTCAAAACTCAGTTATAATTGTGAATGTCTTGATTTTTGACCAAAAGAGATTGGTGGCCAAAAGTAGAAGTCTCTCTCTGACTTACCATAGAAGCAAAAAGAGAAATTTCTGAGGAAGAGCCCCTTCATACCTCATTTCTATGATGATACTGAATGGCTAGAACCTTATCACTTCAGCACTGCCTCACACACCAGGTGTCGCCACCCGTGTCTGCCATGTATGCATGAAGGTGTCTATATTGACCCAAATCATTGGCATTCCATTCAGAGTCTGTAGATTGTTCTCAATGTAAAGGCAAGATACAGCCATTATATGTAGTTGAAGCTGACCATGACCTCTTCCAGCCAAATCCTTTTTATCAGTGGCAGTAGAATTATCCCAAGAAATTCTTAGAGCAATGTGCTGAAGACAGTGGAGATGCAGAGTGAAAAGAATTCAGCCGCAATGCTCTTGGGAAAAACCCTGGCTAGAAGTGCCTATATCTTCTCACAGAAGCAACAAACAAAACACTGATCACACGACCCTACAGCCATAACTAGGTTTGTCAGTTAGGGCAGCTTAATGATTGCCTAAACCAAAAACCATCTGAATTTTACCTCCATATTCTAATCCTCTAATAACAGAAAATAATATTATGTAATATTATAGAGGCATTTGTTTATAAAGATGGTGCATCTTACAGTAATGCTCCCTTTTACTACAGTCATGGAAGCATCTTACTAAAAACTGTACTCCTCATAGCCAGTAATCACAGCCTCCTCCTTGCCTTCTGCCTTTCCTGAGGTCTCTTGATGAAGCCACCTGAGCAGTTCTGGCATTTTATTATTTATCTCCCATTACAAAATGCTGCTTATTTATGGCTGGTCTGCGCCAACTTCACACGTTGCCTATTCACCATCGCGACAGTGAGAGGGGACTTAGCACCTTAGCCGGACGACAGCTGTTCCATTCTCACCTCCACTCCTGACCACGCTAATGTATCACAACATCTTGTAAGTTCAATATTCAGTGTTAGCATGAGGCAATAAATGGGAGAGGTTAGAATATACCACAATCATAAATTAAGCCCAGTGACTTACGGCAATGAGGACTCACAGCTGTGGATGTGGTGTGTGTCCAGCACGGGCTGATGAGAAGGGGAGGAGTGATCTCTTACGATCCTTCAGATCTTGAACTGAAGAATCTGCAGTGAGCCACAGCAGGAAAGGAGCAATTAGGAAAACCGCAGAGGGATTTCCTCTCCTCCAGCCTGGAATCAGCGTGTTACATTACTTACGCTTGAAATTCATCTTGACTGAATGGAATGTGTGGCCTCAATAGGACGAGTGTCAGGGGGCTGTTTTCATGTGCTCAGAGAGGACAAGGGGCATGAATTTTAGTGAATTGTAATAAAATCTCCTCCTTAGCATATAAAAATGTTAAATATTGTTCCCTGCCTGGGTTAGAATTCTCTGATGCTATCCATCTCCCGCACAAACTTTCGTTTTATCTGCCCTGCTCAGCGAGCCCTGCGTTTCTTTCATTCGGTATTCTGTGTCCGTATCACTCTGTTTGCGGGCTGAAGCCCCTGTCGAAGGGGCAGCTGTGGCCGCACGTGGCCGCGGGGGTTCTTCTCCCCTCACTCGTGTGCTCCCCCTGGCTGTTCGTTTGTCTTGTTTCGCTTTCATGCAGCCAAGTCCTGGTGCTTCCCTGGCCCAACTCTGGAGACTCCCTCTGTTCTAGGTCCGAAGCCTGGATTACGTGCTTGTCTTTCTCTTACATTTTTCTCTTTTATGGAAAATTTCCCTCATGCCTGAGGGGAAATTCTACCGAGGGAAGAATTGCAGGAACTAATGCCTTCTAAAAATTCTAAGCCCTGTTCTTCTGGTTTCCGTTTTGTATTTGTATTAAAACGTGTTAGCATTCAGATTGCTTTTTGTGTTTTCTGATGTTCAGCGATTTTTCCTTTCTGAAAACTTGTGCCTCGTCTTCTCGTGTTCCTCTATCTTGAAGTTTCATGGCATGATGTTGAAACATCTGGAATTAGACCCAGCATGGCTGAAGATCATTTGGTGTTTCTGACTACCTTTCATACTCCCTCAATCTCCTCCTCTTAATTATTAATTCTCTATACTGATGTCACTTTTTTTCTTGTTGAAAGTTCTATTGTGTTGATGAGGACAGAACATCTCTTAGTTTCTTTTCTTATTTTTCAGTCCTCTGTTTTTTCTCTTATGATTTTTAAGTTATATAAGTGATTAATTCAGTGTTACCTCCCAAAATTTGATTTCCTTTAACATTACACACACCTTAGTTTTATTTTATTTTATTTTTGAGAGAATGTCTCACTCTGTAGCCTAGGCTGGTCCTGAACTCATTATGGAGTCCAGGCTGGCCTTGGACTCAATGTAATCCTCCTGCCTCAGCCTCCTGAATGCTGGGATTACAGACATGCACCACTACACCCAGCTTACATGGTGCTGGGGAATTGAACTCAAGGCCTTGTGCTTGCCAGGCAAGCTCTTTAGCCACTATCCCATTCTTTCAGCCCCACACACTTTATCTTAATAACCAAATTCCTTACTGTTGTTGCCAATCTCTTATACCTTTATCAACTGTGGAGGATTAAAACTCATCACAAACGCTTTGATTCTCTTCTCATGAAGGTAAAGGGATCTGGCTCCATTTCCCAGATCCTGGCAGTCTCATGGATGAGGCTTGACAACAACAGAAGGTGGTAGAAGAGATTCTGGAAAGTTTTCTGTACTCAGGTCCCTAAACACAGCAATCCACACGCCCCGCCCCCCTTTTTTTTCCTTAGAACAATTATTTTGGATGATTTGGCATCATGAAAAGTCAGAGAAGTGTTCATCTCCTAAAAATAAAAGCAAATCATGGCTGAGAAGTAATATAAATATGTGACTATACGAGCTACAGGACAACAAGGAGGTTACGGTACATACCCAGAGATGTCACACGGAGAGAGATGCCATTAGTGCTCGTGTTCCAGGAAGATGAATTCTGAGGACACCAGACGCATCACGTGAGCAGCTGCACGCATATGTGAACAGCGTGGATCAGTCAGGGCTCGTGATAGTGCTCCTCACACCATTAAAGTATCTGTGGCAGTGTGTCAAGCAGTAGCAGACAAAAGGTCCCAGGAGCAATGGATTCTTCTATAGATCCTAAGATACTAAGTATGAACCTTTATTTCTTAGTTTTTGATTAGAGCTTGTTTTTGGCGACCTTTGCTCTGTGTACTGCATATTGGAAATGTTGCTCATGCGTTCTACCACGGTTTTTGCTAATTCTTAGTTAAAAGAATGACACTGAACTCAGCTAGAAGCCTCCATAGATTGGAGAGTTTGCTGATGGAACTAGTTCCCTGTAAGAGTGAGCAGCTTCTCTGTGGCTGTTCAGGAACTCTGAACGCTCTTTCTGGTTTAAGGTCTGTTAGGGCTTTAAGTCTGGATTGACTTCCCAAAAGCCCCACGTACTTAGAGTTGTGGAATATCTGTGGAACCGTGTGACGTTGAGAGGTGCGGCCGGATGGGCAGGAACAAAACCCTGGGGCTTGACCCGGAAGGGGTGTGTCACTGGGACATGACCCGAAATGATATATGCTAGCTCCAGCCTTCCTTGCTCATTTGGTTTCCTGTTTGCCACAAACAGCTCTCTTTTATCTGGGTCTCTGTTCTTCGTTTCCATCGTTGCTAATGGCCCATGAACAGACTGAGTCCTTCTGAAACTGTGAACTAAAATAAATCTTTTCTCCCGTACACTGCGGATGTCAAGTATTCTGTCCCAGCATTGAATAGGTAACTAATACAGGGTCTCTATGGAATGTAGCTTTGTTCTATTCCATGGCAGGAAAGAGTGACCTGGCCTTCTAACTCTTCTTCATTCTGAATTTAAAACATTCTCTCCCTAATTACTGGTGTCTCTGAGTCTCATGTCCTCAGAAGGTATGTCCTAAAAAGCTCCATGTCCTTTTTTAGCATTCTGCTCTGCTGAATTTTTTACCCACCACCTTTCTCGTGTCTTTCAAAACAGAAACAAAAACAAAAGAACAAAAAACAAAAGGTGAGGATGTCTTTTATCAATGATCACACATCCTATTCTCACAGTCTGTACGAATCTCTGTATGTATATATTTTGTTTTGAGAGACTTTGTGGTGAATTTTAGGAAGGAATGGAGATCAATATGTGCATTCCATTCATCACATTTAACTGAAAACTTCTTATTGAAGTAAGAGAAATGTTTATTTCCTCAAAGTAAATGCAAAGTCATGACTGCAAAATATGATAACTATATCTACCAATGATGCCTACAAAAATTTTAACACAATTTTAAGAGAAGATTAACATTTTAAAGATGTTCATCAATTACTCCCCTTAAAGCAAAAAAAAAAAAAAAAAAGAACACGAGACCTTTTTTTTTTTTCATGATCACTAGAAGGTAAGCCACTTACGCAATTCCAAAGCAGCTAATACCAGCATATGGCTGCTTGGCACATTATTTTCAGCTATAGATATGAGTGATGACATCTCATGACATAAGAGGAGAAATATTACCAGGTTGCTCAATTATTAATAACTCTTTGTCTTGGCTATGAAAAACACAGTAAGTTATTTTTATGACTGCTTGAAATGGTAATAATATTGATTTTTATAAATAGTTATTAATATTATAAATGCATTTTATTTGCATGTGCCTTTCTATCCCTTCTTCTAATGTAGTGAACATGAATTTATGTGTCTTGTTCACTATGTGTTAAAAAATCTTGTGTTCTATAAACCAAGTGTGGTGGTGCTAGCTGAAATCCCAGGACTTGGGAGGCTGAGTCAGGAAGATTGCCATGAATCCAAGGCCAGCCTGAGCTCCATAGTGAGTTCAGCACCAGCTCATACTCCAGAGTGAGACCCTGTCTCAAAAAAAATGCATTCCAAAAACCATAAGAAGTATAAAATAATTTAGTTTGTGAACTACTCAACATAAGATGAAGTCAACCTTTCACTGTGGAAGGTAAGAACTGATCACCCTTTTATGCACATGTGTTGTGGAAAGTCAAATAATCCTTTCTCAGAGGCAGTTCAGCAACATGGACCTCAGATAATCTCAGTGTGGGCTTTGCTCCTACCAATAACACACTGTGGGTTGTTCAATAAGTATTTTCATGTCCCTTGTGGGATAAATGGTATAAGTAATTTCTCAGTCTCATCTAACCTTGTATTCTAGCACATATTTATATATAGATTTTCATATGCAGAAAACTATTAACATCTTTCAAACTCCCACATGTGAAGTTCTATAGAAGGGTTTAGTAGGTGTGTTTCTCATGTCATATAGTGTATGTGGGGTTGAGAAATTGACAGAGCATCACGAAGGACAGAATGATCTGCACATTGATTTTTTTTTTCTTGGCTCTGATCCACTCAAACAATAAAATATTAGTCATTGAACACCTTTGCCTAATAATTGCAGCTGTCCACTGTGCAGCGATTCCAGGCTTGTTGGCATCGGTGGACGTAATGACCCTTACTGTCATTTCCATCACCACAGCCACCTCAGTTGTGCTCTGAAAGTCATCTTGGAACCCACATCTCCTGAGCACTCCTTCCAAAGTGCTCAACAAGAGTGCGCAGTAAGGGACAGGGTCATCCTCAGAGGTGTGAGTGTTTCTTTCTCCCTCACTCTAGAGTTTCATTACTTGTTACCAATGGAGAAGACAACAGAGACCCCAGCAAAAGGACTAGAATTCTTGAGTAACAGGGGCACAATTTAGTCTGGTGATTATTCTTTAAGGTTAAACTGGTAAGGCCAGTAAGTCATTCATTCTTTATCTTTAATTAAAAGGTTTTGGATAAGCCAGACCAGTGGATTCTCAGCACTTTAACAGGCTCAAGCAAGAGGACCATGAGTTCGAGCCTAGCCTGGGCGATGTTGGAACCCAGCAAGAGACTATCTCAAAATAAAAAAGGGAAGGGGGCTGAGAATACAACTCAGTGTGAAGGCCCTGGGTTTAATCCCCAGTATTACAAAACCAAAACTTTCTTTGTGCAAGATTGATTCTACGGAAGATATAATGACTAGTGTCATGAAAGAAAGATCTAGCTTCATTGGACTTTGCCCTAATACTGAAAGGACTAGAATACGGAAATGCAAGGGCTTGACTTTTGTGGGTCTGATGTCTCCAACAGTACTACGAGAGTTTGAATCTGAGAGATTGCCCCAAAAGCTATGTCTTAAAAGCTTGGTTGGTGTCCAGCTTGGTGCTCTTGGGAGAGGGTGGGGCCTTCAAGAGGTGGGGCCTTGTGCCCTTCAAAGGGGACCCTAGAACCCCGTCCTTTCCTCCTCCTCTCCCATCATCAAACCCGAGGAAAGGGCTTCTTTCCTCATGCACTTCTGTGTTGTTCTGCCTCACGCCTCATAGAGGCCAAGTACCCACAGGCTGACACCTCTTGAACTATGAGCCAAAATTAACCTTTGCTCTTTTTAAGTTGGTTATCCCCAGTATTTTGTTATAGAGTGGAAAATCCAGCACGGATTATCTCAGTTTGCTTTTCTTTGTTGGGACAGAGTACACAACATCCACAACTTAAGGCAGAAAAGATTTATTTTAGCTCAAAGTTTCAGAAGGTCTCAGTCCACTCATGGGTGGGCGGCTGGAAAACTGTGAAATCACATGGTGGGACTGGAGTCCAGTCTGGGACCTGAGCTGGAGCTGGAGCTGGAGCCAGCGCTCCGGAGACAGATCCTCATTTCTTGGCAGAACAGAGTTGAGACTACACGGAGGGGCAGGAGCAGCCCACTCCCTCCAGGTCAAACCCCAAGCACCTACCCCTTCCAGTGAGGTCCCACCTTCCACAGGTAAATAAGGCTTCCGGGGAGTATTACAGATCCAAACCCCAACATAGATGCTTGATGAGAGTGAAAAAAATATTGAGCAGGAGATTTGTCTCTGTTTGGTTTCATTTTCATCTCTGGCAGGTGGAAAAGTCATTACTTGCCTTTCTCTTACTTTTTTCCTTTTCTTTTCTTTTCTTTTCTTTTTCAAGACAGGGTCTCTCTCTGTAGCCAAGGCTGGTCCTGAACTCACTATGGAGCCAAGGCTGGCCTTGAACTCACAGCATCCTCCTGTCTCAGCCCCCTGAGTGCTGGGATGACAGGCATGTACCACCACAGTGGTTGGGAAGTGAACTCAGGTACTTAGCACTTGTTTTAGCATTGCTAGGCAAGCATTGAACCACTGAGCCTTTCCTCCAGCCCCTATTACTTGCCTTTTGAGAAGGGTATTCTGCATCGAAGGCCACTGAAGCCTCTCTGCATTTTGTTAATAATTTTCTAGTTTTGCACTTGCTGTGGCCTTTTTTTCTTTAAATATCAGAAGACTTACAAATGCTGATCTTGGTGTAATCTTTGATGTTTTTCTCTGTATGTTATGATATCTATCTTATATTCTTGTTTAAAGATAGCATATTTAAATATCAATAATATTTTGTGAAAATTTTCTTCCTACATCTATACATTTCTGTATGACAGAATGTAAGAAATCATAAAGAAAAAAATGAAAGAATACTCATGCTTCTTGCACTCAAAAATCAATATATATGGTGTTTAATTTCCTAACTTATTTCACAGCATATTTAATATTATTCTGCTTTTCAGCAAGATTAGTGAATTTTTTCCTTAACTATATATTAGGAACATTACTCAAGGTCAATACATTTAATTCTAAAAGATTGTTCATAATTAATCCATAATGTTCCATAACATGATTTATCACACACTTCATGCAATCAATCTTCTGGTACTTGACATTAGAATTGCTTATGGGTTTTTGCCAGTTACAAATGACATTTTTAACATCTTTATTGAGGTATTAGTAACATACAATGAACTGCACAAATTTCAAGTGTGAACCATGACAAGCTTTAACACTTGTAGAATGCATGAAAGTGTTAGTACACTCAAAATAGAAAACACACCCTTCTCCCCGAAAATTCCCTCATGATGGTGACACATCCCACTGTCTCTTCAAACCCGCCTTTCCAGAAGATCACTCATCTACTCATCTCCCTCTTGTAACTAAGCAATTGTTTTATTGTTTCATAGAAATGGCATCGTGTAGTACATTTTAGTTTTCATCACCTTATTTCACTCAGTGTGATTACCTCTGTGGCTGAGTATGGCAGTAATCCATGCATATGCATTGTTGAATATCTCTTCTTGTGTGTATCTGTTATTTTTTCTGTATGTTTGTTGACTGATGTGCCTCTGAGCTGTTTTCAAGTTTAGTCTATTTAAGTTTAATTTCTAGGAATATCTATGCCTGAGTCTTTGCTAATGTGGGCTGTTTCCTTTACCTCAGATAACAGTCTCAGAGTAGGATGGGTGGGTCTTTTGGTAGTCATATGTTTAACCTTTGAAAAACTATCAAGCTCTATTTCAATATGATTGTACCATTTTATTTTCCTCCAGCAATGTCGAAGTGTCCCATGTACTCCACATGCTTGACAACACTTGATGTGACCAGATTGTTCAAGTTTAAGGATCCTAACGGGTGAATGTTGTTATCTCACTGGTATGTCATTTGCTTACCCTGGTGACGTTATCAGCACTTTCATCCTAAGAAGGGCTCCTTTGATGTAATTTGTGTATCCTTGACTAACATTGTTAACATTTTTGTCATAAAAAGGTCTCTTTCAGAATTTCATATGATGTAGATCTAAATAATTTTTTCAGCTTTTGTGTGTCTCAAGAAGTTTATTGTACTTTAAAAGACAGTCTTGCTTGTATAGAACTACAGTGTACCAGATTTTGGGTTGTATTTAATACACAATACTTTGAACTTATACTTTGAAAAGTAGATTGCTTGATTGCTCTTACTTGGATGGCTACTTAAATGGTTTCTGACCATCAAAAACCTCTGTTATCTTTTGCCGTCTGTGTACTTGGGTCTTTTCACTCTATGTCCCTGCTCCTAAAGCACAGTAACTCTTCATACAACTTGTCAGCACGTACTTTTGATCTGTCTGACTATGATGTGCCTTGCTGTGCGTTTGCTCATATTTCTAATGACTAATGCTCACTTAAACTTATCAAGTCTAGGTTCATTGTGTTCAGCATTCCCGAAAACATTCCTGACGTTATTTCTAAATATTTCCTTACAGTTTTCTCCTACAGATCACAATTACATCTACATTGAGCCTGGTGTAATATTTGTTCTGTAATTCACTTGAAGTTTTGTACTACTGGTTTTTTCTCTCTGTGACTTATTTTTATACCATATTTTGCTGCTCTAATCTTCTATGTCTGTGCTCAACTCCCAGAAGTGTGGAATACAATTGTAATTATTTCGTTAATTCCCTCTTCTGATATTCCAACTTCTATGTCAGCTCTGGATTAGTTTTATTCCTCCAAATGGAATATTTTTCTGCTCCTTTTCATTGTCATATTTTGTGAATTTTGCCCCTGCATGTGGGCACTGACTATTTTTGTTCTCTTCTAAATGTTTCTGAGCTCATTTTGAAATACAGTTAAATTGAGTAGGCACAGGAGGGTCTTTTTGGATGCTGCTTTTAAATTTTAAAGAAGAGTTACAGGCACAGTCTATGAACAACTCTTCCTGTCTCCTGAGTAGGATGGGGCAGGGGTGAGACAGGTGAGGCTTCCAGGGAGCAAATTCTTGCTTGGGAATCGAAAGCACTGGCTTGGGATGAAGCAGAATTTCCGGAAGTATGCAGCATTATACAGCATTAGGCCCAGCACTGGGGCAGCTGAGGCAAGAGGATTGCAAGTTTGAGCCCAGCCTGGGTAATTGAATAACTTGGTGATAATTTGTTTCAAAATAAAGAAGGTTGGAGATGGATCTTAGTGTGAAGACCCCCGTGCTCCGCCTCCAGCACTGGAGGAAACAACAACACACTAGTAGAACACTCGTGGAGGTACATGCTGTCTTGTGCCTGTTTTCCCATGAAACTGACATGACATGGGTGCCTTTTAAGCGTTGCTCCCTTGGTGCCGGGTCCTGTCAACACCGTTCCCACCTGCTCTTGTCTATCTCACTTCTGAACTGTAGGAATTCCCAGGCTGCCGGGTGCATGCGTGGTACCTGGGGCCCTGGAAGTTCTAATTCTGTTGGATGGTTCCCACCAGTTCTAGGGGGTGTCATCACACTCACATACTCACATGTTCCTCAGTCCTTTGTGAAGACTCAAGGTGGGCTCTCTGCAGGACTGGGTAAGACTTCCCTCTCCTCAGTGGTGCTCTTTCCTGCCATTTTCTGCCAGGGTGAGCCCCAGGACTCGGAGCTCTGTCTTTTCCTCTGAGTACAACCTTTGAGTTACACCTGGCTTACCCTCCTTAGGCCAGAGTCTATGAGTTCTCCAAAAGCAGCATCCTGTGAAATCACGAAGTGAATATGACTTGTTTGTCCAGGGTCAGTGATTGCTGTCCTGGAGAGTCCAGTGGCCTGAAAACATTGCCTCATGTATTTTCCTCAATATTTCCTGTTGCTAGGGATTCATGCTGGAAAAAAAGTGGTCCCTGCTCCTCCATCACAGCTAAAAATATCCTATACCTGGTGTTCTGAAGAAGATGCTTATGTTTATACAGTTCTACACATTTTGATTATCTTAGATAGGGGAAATGATGCTTTTTGGAAGAGAACTGCATGGCTCTGGAGGCCTGAAATGCACAAGCTCTCTCTTTTGAGTTAAGATTGAGGCATGTACCAGATGCTGGAGTATCCCCTGGGGGCTAACTGGGGAGAGTGATCAAAGTAGCACTCTTGAATAAATATTCACTCTATATTATTGGACATCACAACAATGCAGAGACTGCATTCTTACCAATGTACGCGAGTCTAAATGCAGGCTGAAAGACGTTGAGTGAGCTTGGTTTCCTGGATACTGTGTTTCTTCAGGTAAGCGAAGTGGTGGTGTCACTGCCCTTCCCTCCCAGAAAAGGATCCTGCCAGTTCAAAGAGAATCCCAAGTAAGGGCTTCTCAAGGTATTTTATGCACAACGTGTCCCACTTATAGCTGTATGGCAACCATTTGTGTTTGTGAAATTGACATTCAGCAAATACAAGAATTGCTTCTTGGCCTTTTGGCTAAGATCAAAGGTAGTAGCAAATACAAGAGCACTGTCATCTGAAATTGCTGAGAATGTTGTAGATATTATTAATATTCCAAGTCACCAGGACCACTCTGCCCCATGGACTCAGATCATGCGCCAGTGACCAAGCACCCCACTGAGGCAGCCATGTTGCAACCACAAAGCACTGATGGACCCTTGGGTGGACCCAAAGGGGGGCATGTCTGGGACAGCCAGAGGGGATGGTGCTGGGTCTAAAAAGGGTTTACCAGAATGGCGGGCTTGAGAGGTGACCACAATCCATGCACTTGCTTGTCTAGAGAAAAATGTTCAATAAAGGTACAGGTGGTTCTGGGAAATGGCTCAGACTATTGGATTCTCTCTTCAGAAAATGGATCAGAATATACGACTGGAGAATTGTAGCCACAGATACAACCGACAAAGGAGAAAGCAAACGGGTCAGCATAGTGGCTCAGCGGGAGCAGGAGCAAGGCAATCACTAGGTGGATGCAGTCCTCTGTAGGGACTCGAACTGCAGGGGATACTGCTTTACCATCATGACCCCTGCCTCTTGGTGGCTGAAACCGTTTGTAATGAGGTGAGACTTCTTACTGCCCTGCATATCTTGTAATGAATGCAGTAAAGCCCCAATGATCCTGACAGGGCGTTTATCTTTCTCAGGCCACTTATCAGTCGAGCACCTGCTCTCTCTCTTCACTCCCTCAGATGCAGAAGGCAGAGCTGACCGTGCTTCTCAGCTCCTGGGACACAGTCCCATCTGTACACACTGTGCGGCTCCTTGAATCCACTCGCTTCTGCCCTGATCACTCCCCCATCCCTTTGCCACCTTCTCAGCATGTGTGGAAGATGGATACACACATGCCTTATAGAATTGGTAATGTTGTTATGTGTGCTTATTTTTAGTTTTTCTCAATAATATCAACAGTAGTACACTTTCTGCTTCTCATTTTTTATCCATCATGGTGTTTAAGACGGACCAACGTTGTACCAACCAAATTTAGATTACAGCTTCTGAATGTTCCTTAATATTCCACAATACTTCTTGTCACCACTATTTGTTAATTTTCCGATATCCTGGTTGCCTTCCGCTCCTTACAGACACTACAAACACTTTAATAAATACCTTTCTGCAGGTTTCTGTATAGTTTCCTGCTTATAATTGGGATTTATTTTCAGTCATGTAACTGCTGGGTCATGAGCAAATTAGTAAAATGTGCTCTCAAGTGGCTGTGCCTAATTTCTCTCCCAGTCACATCTCTGCTCTCAGTGCCCACCTTCCCAGACCCTGGCTTTCCTGGGTTTCCTGATTTGTACTGATCTGATCACAGTGATGGAACCTTTTATCATACCACTGCACTTATCTCTTCATTCTTAGTAAATGGAAAGGAAAGTTGCCAAAGACACAGGAGAGAGGGAAAGGAAGAAGGATGGAAGGATGAAAAGATCAAAGGAAAGAGTAGGAACTATTCATATGGTTTCCATTTATTTAGATTTTCTCTCTTTTTGGAACTGCTATTCCAAGCTCTTTAAAACAGCAACCAGGTTTTCCAGCTTTTTCTTTATAGAGAAGTTTATTACAAATTTTAGTCATTAGCCCTCTTTTACAAGGATTAATTATTATTCAACACTAAGTAGGGTTGTTTCTTCTAGGCCAGCTACTTTCTAAGTTACCTTTTGATGTGCTTGTCTGATATTATGATTAACATATAAAGTTTTCTCCAGAGACTCATGTGTTGCGTATTTGATCCCTAGTGCACCAATATCAGAGGTAGAGGCTAGAGACGGGACTGGCTCATGAAGACTTTAAATTCATTAATGAATTGCCCATTGATGAGGCAATATTTCAGGGACATGGGGAGATGATGAAAATGGAAGTTGAAGCCCATAGTGGGTCACAGAGGTAGGACTTTTGAGATGATATCTAATCCTCATCTCTTTCCTCTCAGAATCTTCTTTTCTCTGCTTCCTGGCTGCCAGGAGATGAGCAGTTTTCTTCCACCATGACACCATTGCCTCAGAGCCAGCTGACCGTGGACTGAAATCCCAGAAACCGTGAGCCAGAATAAATCTCTACATAGTTTTTCTCAGGTATTCCACTACAGGGACAAAAGCTGATCAATACAGTTGCACACACATGCGCAAGAAACACGTTAGTCACTTCTTGCCCGTTATATCATTATGTCTGTTTCTTCTTTCCTAGTTTTTTCCCACCTAAGTGTATGTGTTCACTTAGGCCTAATAGTTTTCACACCAGGTGGAAAAGTCACATTCCTGTGCATTTCTTCCATTTTTATTTATATACTGTCAGAAATTCCCTGATAAATATCAAGGCTGGCAACATTGTTGCTGTTTCACTTGCCTACCATTGAAGGAAAGATACACCAAGCTAAATCATATGCAATCTATACCAGGACACTTATCTTTGGGGATCAATTTTTGCAACAGGTAAAAGCTTTGCAAGAACCAGGTCTTGGGTAGTTGGTACAATTTGCTGGTCAGGATAGGCAGTTGTCTAACCTGCGAGGCCTCTGTCTTACAGAAGCCACACTCCTTTCCAGTATTAGAGGACAACGCCTTGGATTGCCAAGCCTGGCACACAGCTTACATTTTGCCAGGTTTCTTCAATTAATGACTGAATGAGTGAAGGAATCATCATTCCTCCTGTTTTGACATTGAAACAGCTTAGTGTATGAGTTCAGATCATAGACTTAATTTCTTATTATGATTTTTTTCTTCTTTGTTTTTTTTCTTTTTTTGATACTGGGATTGAACCCAGGGCTTTCATGCTGAATATCAACTCTAATGCCATCTTGTATTTTGAGACAACGTCTCACAAAGTTGCTAACTTGCTCAGTCTGGGCTTAAACCTGAAATCTTCCTACCTTCCAGAGTGCTGGAATTATAGACCTGAGTAGCCAGTCCCAGATAATTCACTGTCTTCATAAAAGCTACATATTTAGTTAAATTTTATTTGCTATTTTTAAATGTTTGCATACTAAAGAAATATATATATATATATATATATATATATATATATATATATATATGTCTTTCAAATATATCATGGTGAACTGTCTCTTCTTCCTCATTTGAAAATTCTACCCAAACAAAATAAAAAGATAAGAGAAGGTAAGTTTTAGAACTCAGAGCCTTAGATTTAATGTTTCATGGTTGTCATCTGAGTGTACATTTATATAGCTTCTAACAAACGTCTGGATTTCTGGAGCCCAACACCAGAACATATCACTCACTTTGCTGAGTTTTGAGTCTGCCGTATAGATATTTGCTTTTGCACAATGTGACCTTTGAAGATGTGCTCTGCTCTCCGTGTCCTGAAGCTGCTGCCTGATAGTCTGGTTCCTCTCGAGCCAGGGCTTCAGCTTCTCATTAGGCTACTTTCTGAAGTCAAACGTCAGGCATCCTGGATTTCTGTCTCTCTGTAACCTCTTCTCGTAGAGTTTATCTTCAGAATCTTAAATATTTATCCCTAAGCCAAAGTCACTTTTGCTAAAAACTCTTATCACTGTCTTGTTAAGACATTATTTTTGTTGCTGTTTTACTCTTAATACCATCATCATAATCTCCATCAATTGTTCTTACAATAGGCAAGAAGACCCTGAGATCTGTTGAGGGCTGATGTCCACATCTCACAAATGTGCAGATTCTCCTGGGTCACAGTCCCTCTTCCTAATCTCTCCTCCCACTACCTCCCAGTGACTGGCTTATCTCTTTTCTCATACAAGCCAGTAGATTTTGGGGACATGACAGTTCCTTGCTCACCCTATATCAAGGAATATTTTTCTTAAGAGTGAGAAGTGCACCCAAACCTTCAGGGCTCTGGGGTCCTGCCTCCTAGACTACCATGTAAATGGATGTGACCTAAATCCAGCGTGCCCACGCTGAGCTCACTTCTGTTTGTCAGCTTGCCAAGTCTGGAGAATCAAGGAGGCTTTGGCACCTTGAAAGATAAATCAGCAAGTTACCCCAGAACTTGCTACCACCTAGATCAGTGTGCTTCTTGATGGCTCATTCACATGCCCCCCACCCCTCGGTACTCACCAGTTTCACACATAGAAAGTTAAGTGTTCAGTTACTGTAATCTTCATGCTCAAAAGTAATCTTTGCAGCAAGGAAGGAACACCTCTATTACACCACCGAGAAGGAAGGAAAGTCAGAGAGCATTGCTTATTTTAAATTTCAGGAACTTTCTACTGAAGGGCTCCACTGTGCAAGCACCAGCACAGTGGCAACTTAACTAATTAAAGATTCATTTACGAGGAAAAGAATCAGATGGATTGCAATAATAAGGGAAAGTCGAGCTCCTTAGTGTTCCCTGTAGTTCGTCTTCAGATATGAGAGTCAGAACAAATGTGATTGTACACTGTTAAAGATTATTAAGCATGGCGAGGATACAATCACTCCTATAATGCATGTTTTTCCTTGTATTCACTGAGTGATCTTGAAGGCACAGGCTTAAGGCACTTGTTAAAATACATCCGTCTTGAGACTTAAACTGTCAAACATGGCTATCTCATATCTGAGCTCCACAAAGCAAAGGCAGTTCCTGGCTGTGCACCCAAGTAGAAGTAGAGTGCTTCGTAGATTAAAGCCCACATTGACCAGCTGCCTTCAAGGTTTGAAGAGCGCCTTAGAGGGTTTTCCAGACGGCTGTAGGGGACAAAGCTGCTCTGCTATAATTACATCAAAGATAATATGAAATCTTCTGTGCGGCCCACTGTGGGCACAGCCTGGCTTTTTCCATGAAAGGCAATCAAAATAATTCTCTCAAACAGGATATAGTTACATAGTTGCATGTATTCCTGCTCTCATTTTCAAAAAGATGCCGGGGAGAAAGATTTCCACCCTCCCAGGACAAACTCTCAGGCAGGAAGTGGTCTCCAAACGAATACAAAGGCACGGGAGATTCAAGTTTAACATCTCCTCTGGACAAAAATATCTGGTGACCTAGTTCAGGAATTTGACTTTGATGAGTTGGTCCTTTTTGATTGGCCCAGAACCTGCAATAGGACTGTGAGAGAATGTGTCACAAGTGCAGAGTGACTTGGTGTGAGGGAAGACTCTCCTGGGAGCGTAATTGTCACTGGAAATAGAGAGATCTGTAATTGTTACGAAGTTGTGGGTTGGGCAACACTGATAAAAAAATAGTTCTGATCAGCTACCATGTTATTGGGGTTTAAATTTTATTACAGTAATTTTTACAGTCATATTAGGTGGTAGGTATTATTGCATTCATTTTATAGTTAAGCAAAGTGTCACAGAGATATAATTTGCTCACAGAGATACAGTTTGCTTAAAGTCTCACAGCATGTAAGGGGAACTGTATTTGCACATCAGTGCCTACACTGCACAGAGGTGATACAGATATGATCCCTACACAGGCAGAGGTCATAGTCAGCAGTACACGAGTGACAGATGGCCGCCTACTCTTTGGTAATGTGAGCCACGATTGTCCCAGTCTAACTGTTGCACAGACTCTGGGCCTCCGTGACACTTCACACACTTGCGACTTCTGGTTTCTGATGCTGAACTTACGCTCTCTTTGTTTCTGCATCCCACCACACACAAACACTAAGACTTTTTCTTTGTTTTCTAAAGCATATTGAATCCATCAGAACATGTCCTCTTTACCAAGGTAATTAAAGACCCTGAAGAGGGGCAGGGGCACACCCGACCTTACCCTGTCACATGGCTGGCTCTCTCACATTCCCCCCTACACTCCTTGGCATTTCAGGGCCTCTCACTCCCCACTCTCTTACTAGGCAGGCTGGCTAAGCCTCTTAGTTTTCTTTAGTTTTTTTCCAAATCTAGAGAGGAAGACTATTTATAATCCTTTCATGAAAAGCTGTTTCTTAATCTAAGACTTCACTTTTAGATGATCTTATAATATCGAATACAGCAACAACTCTGATATCAGTTGGAATATGGATCAGCAAGGATTTGATAGGATCCACAAAGATAACTGAGGATCATTTCAGTGATTCACTAAAAAAATTAAAGACGCAAGTGCCTAAATTTCTTTACTGGCTTTCTGTCATCTATTCACCGGCTGAGGCTTCCAGAAACTTCTCTGCTCTGTGTGCTCCTTTTCAGTCCCTCCAGGATGGGATATGGTTCAAAAGAGTCTAATGTACTAATGGCTCCTGGTAGAAAGAAATTTTTAAAAGGCCGAAATCTGTCATGGGGGTTATTTTTTGAGGAAAGTCAAGAAAGTGGAGGCAGCTTAGATGACAGATAGATTATAACCAAGACAGTAGGTAACATGGAGCTGGGAACCAACGTTGTGCAACCAAGGTCAGATTAGACAAGTCGTGGGCAGATATGGTGAAGAGATCGTACAAGAGAAAATGAACACAGTCCTCACGGGGGGACAGAGGACTCTTCAGAGATTCAGACTGAAAATGTAAATTTCTAGGAGTTTTAATATTCCACTTGTTTTTTTCAGTGAGAAAGGGGAAGGTTTCAGCAATTACACTGCTCCGCTCTTCATGAAAATCAGTACCTCTTAGTAGGGACAGTATAGATTGGAGTTTCAAGACAGAACCAAAATCTAGGGATCTGTCAGAAAGATGAGCTCTTTCATATACTTGAAAGAGTATTATACCTTTGGCTTAAGGATGACATTCAACTCTAGAAGGTGAAGCCAAGACAAAAGACACTGAGGTGTTACTGAAACGTGGGATTGAAATGTGGGGTCAACACATGTAGTGGGGCATCAGGACCAAGGCTTCACTGTGTCTACAGAAAAGGGAAGGGGAGGCAGCTACCAAGTCCTGCTGCTTTGCCGTGCAAACCATTGTTTCTCTCCTTTTTGTTTCCACTCTTCTGGAGCCTGTGTTTCCTGAAAGATAACATCAACACGCCCCCTGACCTTGCCTCCATCCTCCCTGCTTCTTTTGCATATTCACAACACAGCTGCAAGAATTTCCCAGGAATGAATGGAGATTTGCTGTGCAAGACAACAAATGGAGCTCAAATACCTGCCTTGGTTTTTCTAGCTATTGTGCTAGCGCAATAATAATAACGTGTCAACTCCACTTTCCTCATTTATTTTCTGTTGCTGTAATAGTATGCTACAGACTGGGTAAGTTTTTTAGCTTCCTATGTTGGAAACTGGGAAATCCAGAGGCATAGACCAATGTCCTTGATAGGCCATCAAAGAGCACAGGAGTGCCAGAAAAGAGAATGCAGGAGGAATGAGCTGGCTTTTATAAAATCTGTTCTTGAGATAACTAGTTTATTCCACAACACATTCAGGTGGGTTCAGCCCTTACGATCGAGGCATTTCTTCTTTCAACCCCACATCCTAAAACACAGCTACGTTAAGGATTAGTTTTTCAACACATGAACTTGGGAACACACCCAGACCATCATACATATCTGTGAACTCACGAAAAAAGAACAAAGCATGTCAGCAGATGACCACATGTGAAAAGCCTAAAATTTCCCAGAAAATAAATGCACTATTGAATGACCAGGGACAACTGCTTTCAAAGATACTCCCAGTGTGAATTAAAGGACAAATGAGGAAAGCTTTAAGCAAAATATTTAACAGAGATTCTAGTATTGTCAAGTATTAGTTTCACAGGAAAAAAGGCAATAGAGAGAGATTAGTTTGTTAAGACAGTTTAATGCTGAAGATCTCTCTCTCTCTCTCTCTCTCTCTCTCTCTCTCTCTCTCTCTCTGTGTGTGTGTGTGTGTGTGTGTGTGTGTGTGTGTAATAATATTTTCTTGTGTGAATGGAGATGATATTTGCTCTCAGAGAAAAACTGAAATGATTTCTTTTTTTTTTTTTTGAGGAACATCAATCTAACTAAATCCTATAGTGAATGAAATACTCTCAATTACGTCCAACTTTTGGTCCACTGATTTTTTTTTTGGGGGGGGGGGTTGTTTGTTTTCATGTTATAATGACAAAAACAAATGGAAATTAAGAAGGAAATTTCTGTACTTACATTTACTATATTATATATTTTATACATGGTCTGAGATAGTTTTTCTTCAGTCAAAAAAGGCAAAAAAGCAACTGGTTGAAGGTCGGACACACCTGTACTCCTACATGACACACTCTAGCTATTTTCCATTACTTTAAATAAATCATGCCCATAGACTTGGCAAGGCTTCGACAATAGAGCTCGCTAAAACATCTTTGTTGTGTCATTAATGCAGACAAGACATTTGTTGTCTGACTGTCTTGGTTTTGGTCTAGATTGTCCCCCAAAAGCCTTGTGTTCCTATGTGTACTGTGCACTGTTGGAAGGTTGTGCCTGGCTGCACGGGGAGGATGCCTGGGGCTTTACATAGAGGGTTATGTACTGGTTCCACCCTTCGTCTCAGACCTGTCTCTGTTCTGCCATGCTGCTGTGAGGATCACTGTCTCTGGAGCACTGGCTCTAGCACTGGCTCTAGCTGCGGCCCCACCATATGATTCCACCATTTTCCAGCTGCCCACCCTTGAACTAAGGGAGACCTTCTGAAGGTGTAAGCTACAATAAATCTTTCCTCCCTAAGTTGTGGGTATTGAGTCTCAGCAATGAAAAAGTATCTAAGACACTGATGATAGTAATTTTCTCCAATCTGAGGAAAGCTTATAGTATGAAAAGCACTATAAAAACATAAAAAGTTTGCAACAAAATTATGTTGTACATTCAAAAGTTTGAATTAGATAATTTATAAAATAAAAACAAGACATTGTTCAAAACAACTCTGAAGAAGTAAGATTGTGAGAACAGAAAAGACAATAAGAATTTAAAATATAAGTAAAAGAGATAAATCACAAGGTAATCTTTTATAAGGAAAAATCTAAATAAAGAGATCTTGAAAACATAAACGAGTGAATGGTAGAAAATATAAACCCCAGGAAATCCACACATGACCAATACAAATTCCAAAACAGAGAGAGAAGTTTCTAATTACATGTATGAAGTAAAATTATCAGTCAGTCAAAAGAAAAAAAATTCCCGAGACTGGGATAGATATGACAGTTTTCTATTTGAACTGACCAACAATTTATTAGATACCAGAATAAAAATAAATTCTGAAAGCATTCGTGAAAAAGAAAACATCGTCTGCTTACTCTAAAGGAGACTGATCTGAGTTTCTCATTAGCTTGAGTGTTGCCACGAGAGGAGAGATGAGGCTCCAGAGAGCCCGGGAGCCTCCACTACAATATGCAACCTTCTAAAAAATAAGTCACGTGGGCATGAGTGAGCGGGTGTGTAAAGAAAACGTCCAACAAAATTGTACTCAAATTTTAATGTGGTTTCTGAAAAAATTAATCGAGGAACAAAATTGAAACAAAAGCATCATCAGAGAGAAAACTGCAGCTTGAAAAAGACTTCTGATTTAGAAGAACGGTGAAACGGAAACTCAGGGAAATAATAGTTGGATCAACTGAAACAGCGGGGCTTAAGAGAGTGAATGGGGTGGTGTCGCCCTTGTCCAGAAGGACAGAGTGGACCCTGGAAGTGGGAAATATTAAAGCAGAGGGAGGTGGGGGAACCAGTTTTTGTTTCTCCTCATCAAAGCGAAATAAGAATATTGGGTCGGCCCAGGGAAACTTGTGCTCTAAATAGGACGTAAAGTGTGGCAGAGTGTTGAGAAATGAGTACTGTCTGAGGCGTGCTTCCGTGCACAGAATGCGGTACTTAATCGTGTCTAGAACGCGGTGTTTACTTAGATTAGATCCTGAGGCTGAGGAAATAGTAGTTCTCTAGCTTTGCAGAGAGGACTATTTGCCACGTTAAAATTATTTGAATGCGAATATTATTTATGAGATTTTAGCTTCTAGAATACATCTTTAGATAGAAACGTGGTGACATGTTATTATTACAGGAGAGAATGTGACATTTGATCTTTATTTCTCACATCTTCGAGAGGGGGAAGTTGAGACCAAACTGAGAGACGCTGGAGTGGGGAGAGGAAGAGAGAAGCGCAGAGAAGCGGCGGTTTCAGTATGTGGACTTGGAAATCCAGGAAGGCTAGTGCTGAACGCATGGGAAATTGAGGTCACCATACAGAACTCAAAAATACCTGAGTAATTAAAGAATAGCTAAACATAATAAAATGACTTTCAAAAATTGGAAGCAGGTTACACAGATTACAGGAGAAGGTCAGTGTCAAATGAGCTACAGTCACTGTGATTATTTCTGTCCATTAATGTGTAGTTTCCAAAGTTTATAAACTGTAACATAAAGGTACAGGCACATTTCTTGAATATATGTGGATTATTATAAAAGGTTCCAAAAAGAGAGAGAGAGAGAAAAAAAACTCCAATGCACACCACATAACGATTAAATTGTTTTGGAGTGTCACCCGGCCAGTAGTATCTGATTTTCATCCTGATATCTTTGAAGCAACAGATGAGCAAATGTCTGAGACAAGGTTTTATTTTCATTTTCAATCTCTTTTTCCTACGTGTTATTGATCTTTTAATTTCTGCAAGGCAGGTGAAAAGGCAGTAAGAATGCTTCAAGCCTGCTTTCTGAGCTGGTATAACAGTAACAAAGGTGTTCTCAAAAGGCCCGCATTCCCCCTGCTGTGTCTGTGTTCTTTCTACCCCAGTAAAGGCCACCCACTGCACTAGAATTATATTATTTTGGGATGTGGCCCAAGTGCTTTCTATGTGCATGATTAACATTTAGAATAATAATGCCAGCTCATTTTGTAGCTCATAACCAAATGGCTGTCCCCTAAGCTCTGTGACCTGCTGGCTGAGGATACCTGGGTTTCCCTATCCCCTGAATGAAGACAAGTGAGCCACTGCTTCTCACCCTGCATACAGAATGGTGCACATTTAGCCCATTAATTCGTGAGCACTCTTTATTTTAACACTCTTATGGTGACCTGGCATTTAGATCACCTTTTATTTCAAGCTGACATTTACCTCACACTGAAATTAATGAACATTCAGGGACAATTCCAGAAATGCAAGAATCACCTGAAAATGAGAAGCACCTTGGAGTCCAAAGAAGGGTTACTTTATTTTTGGCACAGTAGGTCTGACCTATGAAATCTACAGCCAATGCGATGAAAGGCAAGTCATCAAAGGATTGTTGTTGGTTGGTCTGCTTGGGGTGGAAGTTTCTCCCTTCCCTTTCCAAACTCTGATCTTTTTTACAAGAATATAGGGCTCAACACATGGCTTACAATGTTTCAATGAAAACCAAAACTATTCTTAGAAATATACAGAATATAGAACAAACATGGCAATATTGGAACGATACCATAATGATTGAATTTGTCTATTTATTAAAAAATGAATTGAGTAGAAATTTAACATTGGCAAATCTAACAACGTTATATTTTGTACAGATTTTCACATCAAACATTTTGCCTTATTTTGATCCTTGTAACAATGCTGTAAGATTGTCAAGGAAAATAACTGTCTTAGTCCATTTGTGTCGTGGCAACCTATACCATGAACTGAATAACATATAAACAGCATTCATTGGTCATAGTTCTCCAGGCTGAGAAGCCCAAAGCCAGATCAGGGCTGTTACCTGTGGAAGTCCACCAAGACGGCTCAGTGATGGCACTTGGTACTACAACCTTCCACAGAGACATCGGGTATCTTTTAGTGCGCGAAAACCCTCATGACTTTCTAAGGATCCAATCTCCTAACACCATCACAACAGGAGTCAGGTTTTCAATATAAATTTTGGAAACACAAATTCATTCAGCTCATAGCAATCTCTAGCTCATTTGAAAAACATGGAGGCATATTTGCTAAAGTTGAGGAACGTTTCAGTTGTGAGATTTTGACCAGAATTCTCTGGAAAAGTTCTAAGGTCCTCTTTCATTATTTGAAATAAAACTGAAGCATTGTCCCCTTTCATTAGTGTCTGCTGTCTGGCAAGCCCAGCATTGTTGGGCCTTTCTGTCACCTGCACACACTTAAGCTAGGAGGGCAGTTCGTCCCTTGTTCATGAATCTGGAATTCTAGGCAGGACAACTTCCCTCAGCCATCTACTTGAGACACAGATTTTAAAGGGAAAGCAGGTAGCAGAATATGCCACTTCAACATATGTCACCTTGGTGCATGTTTATTTTAAACTAAAGTCTCCTCAAAAAAGACATAGCAGGTGCAAAGAGTATGCTCAAAGCCTCTTCTTTTTCTTCCAGAACACACAAAAAATTCCCAAATAGAAGAGCCCTCCCTGTGTCACAAAGGAAGCGAATGGGGTGAAGGAAAGCCTGGGGACATTATGCAGTGGGAGGGGACTTGCCCAGCATGGGGGAGGCCAGGGCTCTATCTCCAGCACCACCCCCCCACACCCACATCCACACACGTAGACACTGACACCCAGTGGTACTGTGTACACATATAAAAAACTATGAATGAAAATATTGCACTGAACCCCTCTAGTATGTGTAATTGATATATGTTAATCATGAAGATAAAAGGAATGACAGTTGAGATTGAACATAATCTCACAGCCAGGTCTTGTGTATATTATTTCCTTGAGCTTCTTCATGCAGTTCCATTACTTTTGCACATTGCTTCTCTTTGCTAAAAATCTTAGAAGCGCAAGCTTCTGCAGCCTCATTGTCTCTTCGGTTGTGCCGGAGCGCTTCTTCCTTCTGTAAGACTTACATTAAATAAATGTATCTACCTTTCTCCTGTTATTCTGTTCCATGTCAACTTAATCCTTGGGCCCAATGATAACCCCTGTGGGCTCTAGGGAAAGTTGTGCCTTCTGCACAGGACAAGTGTAGATCATCTCTGGATACTCCTGACAGGAAGAGAACTGTTCAGTGAAGTCTAGAGGAACACAGCCGACTTTGGCGTCATGAAGGAGGAAGCTGCCCAGCACTGGCCCATCACTGGGCTCAGCACCGCTAGGCAAGCCCTGGAGTCTACTCCATTAAACAGATCTCAACACTCGAGTGCAAGTCAGATGAGATAATATCTATGACATGACCAGCTCAGGGAGTAAGTTGTACATAAGAGTAATATTTTTTTTCTTTTCTCATTTGTATTAATGAAGGTGCTACAGAAAAACACAATCAATAGAAACTATATAGGTAACAATATAAAAGGGAATTTATTAGGGAGGCTGACAGAATCTGCCACTTGTGAGGTCAGAGTCGGGAGAGTCCAAAATGGCCCCCCACACAGGCAGAGCTAGAGGTTCCAGGGGGGGCTAAGCAGTGAGGTCTCCCAGGATGCACTGCTGGTGCAGGGGAACGCCTGAGTGCTCACTGGGGAACTCCTAAGAAGAGGCTGCCTGAACTGCTGAGGCAAGTGCGGGCAGACATCCAAAGGTGCCGGCCAGACTGGAGCTTCCGCAGCGAGAAGGCGTCCTCCTCCCTCTCTTCCCACGCTGTCCGTGCTGCAAGTCCATCTACCCTTTCGTGCCATCCCGCCGGGGAGCAGGTGGGCCCTTTTCCTCCCTCAGTTTTCCGGCGTAGGTGTTAGTCAGCCACCACATATTTCGCCAGAACGCTGTCTGGCGGTACCACGTAGTTTCTTAATTCACTGAAGTCGACCCAGCATGACAGAGTCATACCACTGAGGGTGGTTCATCTGTGTGTTTAATTTTCAAATCATGTCTTTGAGCCAATCACTTACTTGGTTTCATTGATGATACTTTTAAGAACACAGCTGAGATGTTTACTCAGAACAGCTACACTTAAACTCAAGCCCCGGGGTCTCCCTGTGGAGTTTGGGAATCCAGTTGGCCTTTCTATATGAAGAGAGGGAAAACTCATTATCTGTACTAAGTGGCAGTACTTTAAATTCTAATTCAAAAGGGGGAAAAATCACACATGTGATCAGGAATGGAAAGCTCCTTCAAAATGGCTTTGTGAAAGATAAGGCCCTCTGCCTACTACACCTTATCAGTGCAGAAGGAAAGCGATGTTTCTTTTGATCAAAACATGACAAGAAGCTCGTGGAAATCGATACATGGAGGATTTAATCCTCTGAGCTGTCAGAAACACAAACAGAGAAACCGAACGTTAGTGACAGGAAGGCAAACATGTTTATTGTGGAAAGGTTATGGGAGTGCCATCTCCTCCCCCCTAAAAAAGAAAAACATCACCAGGACCTCACGTTTGACATCCGAAAAAAAAATTACTACATGGTATTTAACAGATCAAACCCCTAAATCTGAAAGAATATTTGCTCCACAAATGTGGCACTTGGCTCACACATATATAAAAATAAATTTTAAAGTGCCCTCAAATATTTGCCAATGTACTTAAAATGCATTAAATATTGGCAAACAAACGCAAGATTGAAGAACATAAACATGGTGAATCCTCACAAACTCACGCAAGATCGAAAATGAGCATCACAGTTTTGTGTCTTTTGATTTATGTATTTTTCTTTGAGTATGTTTGAAAACATAGAAAGAAAGAAACAAAGAAAGAAAGAAAGTTATCCACTTTTAAATATCTCAATGAGCATCATTTTAAAACATATGCTCCTTATTAAACTGTAGAGCCATCAATGTACTTGAATGATCAAATGTAATTTTCCAGTACCATCTGTTACTTGACCCATAAAGAAATCTGCTTGAAAATTTATTTTACACTTAGTTGCTTGAGTCAAAATTCAAAGGGAAAGCAGTATAAAACTGATAGTTTCACAAATATTTTAATGAAGAACTCAAGATAATATGTTAGACTAAAAGCTATGGTTAAATGTTGAATTACAAATAGCCAATTAAAATAACATTAAGGTAGCACATATGTTATCAGGGTGATTCTAGTGTTGTGAAGCAAACATGCATGTTTATTTAAAAACAAAATGTTTATGGTAGGGTTCTGGAGAATCTAACACAGTTTTCATGACTGGACATATAGTGAACCCGACCAATTTTCTTGAACACAAGTGCATTACAAAGTGTTCTGATAAGTTAATAAAATTCAATAAAATAAACTCTTCCTAATTAGCATCACAGATTCTCTCTTGGAGGTTTTTTCTGAATAGGTATCTGGACAGAGTGAAATCAGTTGTATGCACAAAGACGTTCATAGCAGGATAATCTTTAAGGGGAGGAACAAATAAGCCAACATTTCCCTAAATTAAGTAAATGTTTTAGATTAAGTGTCATAATGTCATCACTAAAGTAATGAAAATAAAAACATGAAAAAGCATCATGCAAACAATAAGTAATCAAAGAATAAACATTCATATGTATATTTGAACTGTAATCATATGAAAATGCTTAAGAACAGATTAAATATTGAAAAGGAACACATAAAATTGAAAGTTGTCATATTAGAATGAAGATTATGAATAAAGGTTAAGAATTACTAAGACTTTTTTCACAGTTCTTTTAATGTTATTAATTATACAACATAGGGTAAGTAAACAAAAAATGCATGGTGGTAACCAATAATCTTTCCACTTCCAAATGACAATTTAATATTTTGATCAAAATGTTCAAATTTGATTCTGTCTTCTACTGTAAATGAGTACATTCTTGCATCAGTGAATATTTTTTTTCTGTAAATGTGTTCAACTGTCTACAATATTTAACAATTAGGCTCCAGAAAATACTTTCTCATAATTTTCATTTTTTAGTAGATGTTTGCAGTGCGTATAAATTACATTTACGTTCAACTTGGGGAATTAGTGTAGGTAAGTGCTGCATCCGACTCTTGCTCAACCTCACACTCTCCACCAACCTTATGTCGCCCCCACTCCCGGACCCTCTTCCCGCCTCCACAAAGTCTATCTTTCTGCTTCTCAGCATCTATCTTTTATGTTGTTCTTCAAATTGTTTATATTTTGTGCTTCCGTATAAGAGAAGCCACACAGCATTTAATGTTCCGTGTCTGACTTGTTTCATTTAGTTTTATGGTCTCAAGGTGTAACCATTTTTCTACAAATGATTCAAGTTTATCTTTCCTTATTGCAAATGCTACGCCAGTGTGTGTACATATACAGCACTTTTTTTATCCATTAACCTGGTGAAGAACAAAAAAGCTACTTCCAAGATTTAGCACTAATGAGTTATGCTGCTGTAACGTAGGTAGGCATGCATCACTGTACCACAGCGACTTTAACTCTCTCAGAAATATGTCTGAAAAAAGATTCCTGGTTAAATAGAAATTCTACCTTTAGAATTTCAGAGGAATATTGATTTCCATAGTGTTTTTGATAACTTACAGTCCCACCAACAATGTAGAAGAGTCTTTTTTTTCTCCACAACCTCATCAATATTTTTTTCTGTAAATTCCTGATGGCAGCCATTTTTACTGGACACAGATGGAATCTGTAGTTTGCTTTTATTTGCATTTCTCTAATTGCCAAATAAGCCAAATATTTTTGGCATATTTATTGGCCATTTGTACTTTTATTTTGAAATTTATCTATTCATTTAAATTTTCCATTTTTTATTGTTTTTCTATTTTGAGAGATCTAATTTTTTGAGGGTTTTAAAAATTATTTTCAATATTAGCCATTTGTCTAGAAGGAAGCATGCCTTATTTTTTTAATAATTCTTTTCTTTTCTTTTCTTTTCTTTTCTTTTCTTTTCTTTTCTTTTTTTGAGACAGACTCTTGATCTGTAGCCCAGATTGGTCTTGAATTTGCTATGGAGTCCAGGGTATCCTTGAACTTCTGACAATTCTGCCTGGGATTGCAATGAGTGCCACCGCACCTAGTTTATGTGGTGTTGGGGAATTGAACCAAGGCTTGCTAGGAAGGTTTGTTAGGCAAGTGCTTTAACTGCCATGTCACTTCTCCAGCTCCCAGGATTGTTTTTTTCTCACTTTGTCACTTGTCTCTTCACTCTATGATTATTTCTTTGGCAGTGTGGAAGTTTTTAAATTGACGTAATCCTATTGCCTGATTGCTGATATTTCTTGTGCAACAGGGGTTCTGTTCTGAAAGCTCATGCTTATGACTATGTCTTCTAGGTTTTTACCTCTTTAATCTTACAGCAGATTTTGTGTTCTGCTTTGATATCCAGGTCTTTGATTTATTTTGATTTGATTTTTAAAAATATATGGCTCTAAATTCATTTTTTCGGCATGTGAATAACCAGTTTTCCTAGCACCATTTACTGAAGAGGTATCTTTTTCCCGGTGCGTGGTTTTGGACCCTTTGTGGAAGATCAGGTAGCCGAAGGTACCTGGGGTTGTTTCTGTGTCCTTAGCTCTGTCCCATTGATCTGTCTGTTTTTGCGCCATGTGGTTTTTCTTACTCTTGCTTTGTAATACAGTTTGAAATCCTGGACTTTGACGTTCCCTGCTCTACTCTGATTGTTCGGGATTGTGCTTACTCTTCTGAAACTTCTTGCTCTGGATAAATTTTCAAATTGTGATTTTTAGTTTAGTGAAGAAAGTTGTTGGTATTTTGATTGGAATTGCATCAAAATTATATATAATTTTTGGTAACATGGCTATATTGATGATAGCAGTTCTGCCTAAGCAGGAACAGAGAATGCCTTTTCCATTGTCTCGTGCCCTTTTCAATTTCTTTTCCTGAGGTAGTGTAGTTTTTATTACAGTCCTTTCACTTCCTTGGTTAATTTTTAGATGTTCTTTTTAAGCTACCATGAGTAGGATTGGTTTCCTGATATCTTTCTCAGTGACTTCTTTGATGGTGTACAGGAATGCTACGGAGTTTCGTGTGACTTTCTACCCTGCCACTTTGCTAATTGATTATGAGAAGCTTCTGGTAGAATATTTGAGTTTCCTATACAAGGGATCATGTCATTCGCAAATAAGGGTAGTTTGACTTCTTTCTTCCTTTTATGTAGCCCCTGTGTGTCCCTCTCCTGCCTGATTGCTCTAGATAAATTTTCATATATATTGAACAGAACTGATGAGCGCGAACACCCTGTCTTGTTCCTGATCTTAGAGGAAAAGCTTTTCATTCTTCCCGTTTAGTATGACGTTGGCAGTAAGTGTGTCACGAATGGCTTTCGTCAGTTTGGTGTAAGGTCCTTTTACACCTATGTTTGTCAGGGTTTTCAACATGAATGGGTATTTTGTTTTGTCAAGATTTTTTCTGTTTTTCTTTGTCTTTTCTTTTTTTTTTGCTAGTATATTTTTAATTTTAAAAATGGCAATATGTACAGTGTTCACAAAAAACAAATTAAACTTGTGTGTGAATGTGTGTGAGAGAGTAAAATTTGTGTGTGGCACTAGGATAGACTAGAAGAGAAGCAGGTACTAAACAGTTCCACAAGAGCTAAAAAAGGATGACTGATTTGAACATGTTCAGGTGGAGAATCAGACTGGAGAGAAAGAACAAACAATAAGAAATTACTCAGGAACCAATTGCACAAACTTATGAATAGCAATGGCAACTGCAGGCCAAGATGAAGCCCAATGGGTGATCTCGATGTGATCACATTTTGTAGAATTTTTTTTTTGTATCTACTGAGATGATCATGTGATTTTTGTCCTTGTTTCTGTATATCTGATGTTGTAAGTCTATTCATTTCCCCCTGCACACTGTCAGGTCATAGAAGAATAAAACTGGAAATCAACAGCAGAAGAGAGAACAGAAACAGTGCGAACACATGACAACAAATAATGTGCTGTTCAATAATTACTGGATCATGGAAGAAATTGAAAATTGCTTAGATTTAAAGCATTATGAAAACACAACATACCAAAAACTGTGGGACCCCATGAAAACACTCCTAAGAACGAAGTTTATGGCTATGAACATATACATTAAAAGAGCACTGTGATTTCAAATAAATAATAATATACCTCAAAGAGCTAGAAAAAGAAGAAAAATTCAAAACTGAAAGTAATAGTAGTAGAAATTGCAAACACTAGAGCAGAAACCAATAAAATGGATATGGAAAACGATACAAAAGACCAACAAATCAAAGACTTAGTTTTTTGAAAGAGCAGATAAAATTTATAAAACTGTAGAAAAAGAAATCAGTGCAACAAGAAAAAAAGTTGAAATCACAACAGACACCACTGAAACATGGAGGATTTTAAGAAATGATTCTGTAAATGTACATTCCAGAAAGCTGGGGAACCTAGATAAAATGAGTCAATATTTTGGCATATATATGTGAATTACCAAAATTTAATTAAACTGACATAAAATTAAATAGGTCAATAACCAGTAATGAGACCCAGGTAGCAACAAGGAGAAGCACAGAACCTGATGGGCTCACCACAGAACTTCACCAGAATATGAGAGAACTGACTCTTGACTTTATTTTCTTAGCAAGGTAATCGTAAAGATGGTGACAACGCAAGCTTTGCAGCTGTCACATTCCGAGTCCCGTCGGGGCCACTGTCTGCACACACTCTCCCTTTCCATTACCCTCAACAGTACCTGCTTTCCATGAATTCACTACAAAGAAGCCAAGGATTCACACGATAAATGATGAATAGGACACAGGGAACAAAACTCTGAACCAATATGAAAACTTGGTTCAATGAGATAAAAAGCTTTGGGTCCTGTCTGTTCATAGTCTTCAACCACTTTGTGCAAACCTGTCTTCACCTAAAAGGAGAGATTTTGGTTGAGTAAAATTACAAGGCCAGAGAATTTTTACAGAGTTCTGCTTTTTATTGTATTTATTCATTTGTTTTCTAGTACTGGGGGTGAACACCCCCAGCTCATTTTTTTTTTACTTTGATTTTGAGGCAGGGTCTCCTAAGTCAATAAATTGATTCTGGAACTGGCAATTCTTTACCTCATGCCCCAGCTCCCAGAGTGCTCCCAGAGTGAGCCCCAGTCCAGCTAAAAATATTGTTAAAGTACTCTTTCAAAGTATATTGGTTCTACAAAAAGTAGATGTACAAATCTTAATTATTATATTACATTATATAGTCCATACTATATTTATGTTATGAGCGGGTGTACACAACAAGAGAGTATTGTCCTGGTTGAAGTCGTTGTAAGTTGAAAATACTGCAGATCAAAAATAGATTCTTTACACACAATCTGCAAAGCATCAGCAACATAACACATGGGTGCACCCAGGGCCGCGTGGTGATCCTGTGGCTGACGGGAAGCTGCGCTCTGTGGCACTGCCAGTGTCCCAGGAAGGAAGACGGCTCACAGTGCTTCCTGAGGAAAGATCCAACCAAAATCAAATTGACAAACATGGTGTCTACTAAATAGGTACCACTTTTGTTTCATCATAAAGTCAAATAAATCACACATGGAACCGTGGTAAGTTAGGGTTTCTGTGTATATTTATATACATACACATATACATATGTGTACATCATGCATACATGTAAGCACAAATAGGCAGCTCCCCAAATAATAAAGATTTTAGTAGAAAGCTTACTTTTGATGATTTTCATTCTTTCCCTTTTCAGTAGTAAAGATGAATAGTTCTTTGTGTGTCAAAGGGCCTTTTAATTCTTCTAATAATATGACTATGGAGAATTCTCAAAGTAGATACAGAAAACGAACACAGACTTACACAGAATCATAAACAGCTGTTTTCATAGAGTTAGTTCATAGTGTAGTGTAAATATTAGGAGACACGGATAGAAGAGCTGCTTAAAGGCGCATTAGCTAGAGCTGCGGTCAGCATGCATGCTGTGAGAGCACACGGGGCCGAGGTTCCTCACGAGGCACCTGAAGTCGCGTCACTGGTAGAATTTTAAGTAGAATGCCAAATGCTTATTCTTATATTGCCTTAATTACACCGTTGGTTACTTGCTCAGTTACTGATTTTCGATTATTGCTTCCTTTTTGCTGCTTTTAATTATTATGTACATGCCCAGAGAAGCATCTTTGCGCACTCATTTTGGTGTTTAAGGGTACTCATATTCTGGAAGTTGTAAGGGTGACTCAAAAGTTAAATGAAGTAATATTTAATCATTACTGGTAATTTTCTCTCACTGATTACTTATGAATGCATTACTGGCCTATAATCTTATGAAAGCTGAATTTATTTTTTAAAAAGGGATAAATTTGACAAGTTCAAAAGTATAGGATTGTTTTGAAACTAATCTTTTTTTATTACTTGCGGCTAGGTCTAAATACTTTTATGCAAATAAGCATTTTACTTTTCTTTTGCAAAATGTGTATTTATGACATTTGTATTTTTAAACTAGGATTATGGGTTTTGCACAAGCTATTTATGAGTGTACAACATCATACCTTTTGTCTAATTTATATTTATCTAGTTAATTTAATTTTTGATTTATATAATTTACAATAATACATTCCAATATATATAACTATTTACATTTTTAAAAATTCTGTGGTCTGTGTGTGTCTGTGTGCCTGTATATGTGTGCACATGCACAACATTGGGGACCGAGGCCCGGGCCTTCACCCTGAGCCACATTCCAGCCCATATTTGTCTGATTTTGAGGCAGTTTTGATAGTCTGATACTTTGCCCAGCCTGCGATCGTACTTGCTTACTCCTGCCTCATCCTCCCAGAGTGCTGTGAATGCAGCTCTGTACCGCTAGGCTCAGCAGATCCTTCTCAGCTTAGTGACTTTTCCCTCTTGTAACAAATAGGTAGGTATTTGTGTCTCCCACATTTACCACTTGACTTACTGAAAATTTATTTTCATTTAACATTTGAGTTAAAGGTATGACAGGTCTTGTCTTTTTTCTTAAATATCTTTTATGCTTTAGTTAATTGGCTAGATTTCTAGGCCAATGTTTAACATTCAAGATAAGTGAAACTCATCTTTTGGGGGGTTTCTTTTTCAAGAGTTTTAGTATTTACTCCTTTTGAGGTTGACAGATGAATTAAATTTTGCTCATCATGTTCAATGTATGCTCTTTACAGATTAAGAGTTATACTGTGGTTAAAAGTTATAAAAAAGATTATATGAGATTTCAATACAAGAGGCATAAATACTGCAGCCTCAGCCTGCCCAGACCGTTTTCTCACCTTCAGCATTTTCTGTGATCTATGAGATACTTAACATCTCTGTGCTATAAAAAGTTAAACTAAGGATAAACTGAGATAATTACACAGTGTACTGTAAAATGTATTATCCTATAAAAAGAGCTGATAGCAGTTGCTATTATTAGTTACCACTTGGATTATTCATCTGATGTGTCATCTTTCCTAATATTAAGCCCTACTTGCATCACTGGTTTAAATAATACTTTGGTTCAAATATGTTAATATAGAACTCTAGTTGTTGATCTTCATTTAGGTTATTTCATCTTATTCAAAAGTGAGACTGAACTGGAAGGTTGTTTTTTTTTTTTCTAAAGAGTGTCATTCTTACTAGATTTGTATGGAGGTTATAACAACACTAAAAACAAATAGAATTGAAAACTATCTTCATATTATAAAGCAGTTTCATTTAGCATTGTACATTCTCATAGTTTAAAAGAATTTATTAGAAACATTTAATAACATAAAAAGAGTACTATTTAATATGATATTGACAAAATAATAAGAAAGATTGTTTATCTGAAATTAGACATCAACTTTTTTGATAACTAGTGAAATTTAAACATTCTCAGTTTCTCTAAGACAAAGTATTTGTGTATATCTTAGTATATAGTATATTGAAGTTTTTGTGTATATCTTCTGGTGTTTGAATTTTTTAAGGTAAGGGAGAAAGGGAAAATAGAAAAGGAAAAATATGCACATATATGTATGTATGTATATATATATATATATATATATATATATATATATATATATACACATATATGTGTGTGTGTGCGTACGTGTATATATATATATGTATATATACATGTATATGTATATATATGTACATATATATATATATACATATATATGGAGAGAGAGAGAGAGAGAGAGAGAGAGAGAGAGAGAGAGAGAAATTTTCAGAGCCACGTCATCCTTGAAGGTTGGAGTGTCCCAGGGAGTCCAGGGCGGACACCAGAGCAGACAGTGCAGAGTTCCAAGCACGACACCTTCAAGAGCAACAGCTCGTAGTGTATGAGTAAAAAAGACAAATTCTTTTGTCTAATTTCTTAAGTCTTCTGAAGATCAGAATATTTATAACCATGTTTGTATACATAAACCAGCAATACACATGCACATTTATTTATATTTATACTCAGATTTGAACCAAGCCTTAGACTTCACACTCATGAGTTGTTAATCTTAGTATGCTACCAACAGTGTCACTTCCACACAAAAATGAAAGTCCTTGTGCACACCTTCGTCACACAAAAATGTTGGGAAGTATATTTCTGCATCACACGAGGAGGAATTTTCCAGTTTTGCCTTAGCTCCACCTCTAAGTCCTGCTTGAAATTATTGGCTAGAATCCACTTGTGAAGGATCCTTTCCCTTGGTATTGACGACACCAGCCTCTCTGATTGTTTTGAACCTGTTACTTTCTCTTCTCAATAGTGTTTACAGCCTCTTGCTTTTTCTCTAAATACTGATGTGATGAAGACTCAGCCCACCGGTCATGTTCCCTTCTCTACCTTCCTTGTTCTCTGGTCTTGGAACATTTTCTACTTCATCAAGAAACCCCACAATATGGTTTCACCCTGAACCAAGAATCAGATGCCTGAGCCCAGCGACCTTATTCAGTCACTTGAATTCATCATGTTCAAACTGGCACCCTTCACTTCTATGAAGCACCAAACTTCCCTATCATACTCCCTTTAATCTTTGTAGATGGTCACACCAGTGATCCAGCTGCCAAGGATGGGGAGAAGGGACGTAAGCCAAGGGACAGCAAAGAGGGCTGACAAACTCCCATGATGCTAGGGACAGGCAAGGAAGCATCCCACTGTTTCCCCCTCAGGGAATATGCCTACCCCTGGGTTGGGGACTTCTGGCTCTTGAACCAGGAAAGGATAAGTTCATGCTGGGTCAAGCCATTTCTATTGTTTGAGGATTGTGCTGCTTTGTCTGGTAGCCCTGGGAAGCTCAGGTGCAGCCCTCAGAAGGCTTTGCAGACTTCGGTTCCTGGTTTCCTTCCTAAACTCAGCTTGTGCCTTTTATTCCAATGCCTGTGCGCTCCCTACATGCTCTGCTCCTGCCTCTGTCCCCTGAACTTTGCAGGCTGGTGGGACCTGCAGATCACTGAGGTGGCTTCTCCCCCTGCCTGGAGCTCTCTAGCTTCAGCTCTTTCCTCGAGGAGATTTCTTCCATCTTTGTGCAGCCAAAACACCAGCATGCTCAATCACATTGCCCTGTTTTTACTTATATTGCAAAAACTTGCTTCAAAAAAGATGGGTTTACTGCTTAATAATCTATCTTGTTAACCTTCATGAGCACCGAAGCCTTCTTTTGTTTTTTGCTTAATTTGATTAAAGGTTTGTGTAGTTCCAAGTTCATCTATTGGAATCTCCGTCTCCAGGATGGCGGTGTCAGAAGGGAGAACTTGCTGAGAGATGTTCTCATGACTGAAATCGGTGTCGTTATCATAAAGGCCCTAGGAAATTCCTTCACCTCTCTACCATATATAAGGGCACCATGAAAAGGCACGGTCTGTGAACCAGAAAGTGGGACCTCATGAGAAACCAAGTGAGATCCTTGCTGTGAGTTTGGACTTGCATCCTTCTGATCTGTGAGAAGTCAATGTCTGTTAGTCAAGAAGCACACAGCTCATGATATTTTGTTAAATAAACTGGAAAAGAATTAGACACTGCTCTTTCTTCTATTTTTAAAAAATCTGACATTGAGAAAATATTCTGTGAAATTAAATAGGGCACGCAAGAGGAACATGAAAAGCCAAGCCACAACTGTCATCGTGTTCCGTATTGACTACAACTTCTATTTTATGTGTTCATGATGTCTTTCTATTCACCGTTTCTGACCCGGGAGACTGCAAGTTGTCTGTGAATTACTTGCCAGAGATATAAAAGCCTCCCTGTAAGCCCCCTTACCAGCCCAGAATCCACATGTCCAATTGCTCTTTTATCTACCTCTTACGGTCCAGGATACAATTTTTACTTAACCTAATCACGCCGAGTTGGGGTACCGGACCCCTAGCAGAAGCCCCTCTGCTCTGTGCAGAGCTCTGTGAAGCACTGCGAACTCGCCAACCCCTAACTTGCTCTCTGGCCTTGCATCTCCCACGGAAGCTACCGCGCAGTTTACGTCCTGTGATTTGCCCCTTCCCCTTCTGCCTGCTGGTCAACTCTCCTGGTAGTCCACTGGCCCTGCGGCGCTTGCGCTGCCCTCTTCCGAGGGACGGCGAAGCACACCTGTCCCTTCAAGGTAATAGTCACATCTTGTTGGCTTCACCATACCCGAATAAGAAACCTTATATTTAAAGCACATACCTGTCAGGAGAGCTTAGAACTAATGACTCAGGGACAAAAGCTGGTGAGAGATCAAAGTCCTCATACGCTGCTCCCAGGGCTGTGGAACTGGGCAGACACTTTGAACTCGCTTGTCAGTTCCTCCAAGAGCTGCACATAGAGATCCAGCAATGCCACTTCTGGTCCACACATGAGAGAAACAAAAACATGCTTGTCAAAACCTTGTACATAAACATTCACAGCAGTATCATTTGTCATACTCACGTGGCGGGTTGGCTCCTCTTGGCACCAGATGATGAGTGAATAAACAAAATGTGCCTCACCCAGAAGGCAGAGTGCTGTCCACAATGAGAGGTGAAGTTGTGACTCATGCTACCTGGTGAATAAGACTTGAAAACACCCTAAGAGAAGGATGTTGGTCACAGAAGGTGATAGTCTCTAATTGTATCTGCACCATGGCCAAGTTTAGACTAAAATAACAGAATTAGCAATGGGCAGCCCAAGCGCGTCTGTTAAAGCAAAATTGTGTAGGCCACTAATTCCAGCATTCTGGGTGCTGAGGCAGGAGGGTCACGGCTCAAGCAGAGCCGGGGTGGATGGCTAAAAATTACAAGGTTAATGTTACTGCAACTCCACAAATATGCTGAGAACAACTGAACAGTGCACCCCAAGTGGCTTAATTGATGGAGTGCATCTTGATAAAATTGTTACAAAACAAATACATCACAATACATTCCTTCGTAGATCTTGGATCTTTATTTATTTATTTACTTATTTTGTGAAGAGAACACTTTATTGGGAAAATTATAAAAGGTAAAAGAGGATGGCTAGACCAAGAAAGAAGAAAGGTAATGCTTCTGCTAGTCAGAAGGGACACCTAGAAACGCGGGCTGCCCCCTCCTGGGTCTTTATAGGCCCCACCCTAATCACTCTCTCTTTAGGGACTAAGATGGTCTAGCTCGAGGGTCTGTCTCAGCTCTGTCACAGTCTTTTTGTGTCCATTGTCCCTTCGGCTTACTGATTACACCAGACAGGGCGACATCCCTGAGCACAGCCGGCTGGGCCACGGCTGTTGCTGTTGCAAACAGATTCTGCTAACTAGACTGTGTGGAAAACTAGGAGAAATTAAACAACAGACAAATATTCTTTAGACTTCTATACAAAAGGAGCATTATGGTAAGCATAAAATAAAGATGACTGAAATTAAAACAAAACAAAAAAATGGCAAAATATCCTTTTGTACCTACTGGTGGAGGGAGAACTGGTATAGGGCATGTTGCTACACATAGCTCGGATAAATTTGTAACTTCTTGAAAGGCAAAGGTTATTGTTTAATCCATTATTAGGCATTATACATATATATTTCCTAAAATACATAATTTATAAATGAATAAAATGAAAAAAGAAATGAATATGACTTATTAAGTCCAATAATTATTAATGTATGGAAAAATAAGAGCTATTAGGAATAATTTATTCAAAAAAGGTTGCTAAATATAAAAGAGATACATCAATTATTAAGGAAATAACCGGAGTTTAAATAACTTAAACTTGTCATTCTGTGAATCACTATCTGCTCATGTATTTATTATAACGGATCTGTTAGAAGTGAGAGGGCACATAGAGTTTGATCTGTTGATAAGTAGAAATGAAGTACAGACTTCTACACTAATAAGAAAATGTAAGGAAGGAAGGAAAGAAAACTGGCATGGCAATCGCAGTCACTTAAAAGCAGCTCCTGAGGTGAAAGCGATTTTGAAAAGGATGAAGAGGAATATTTCATAATCATGAAAGGTGCAATCTCTGGGAAAGATATAATGGCACTGAGTCTTTTTACACTCAAGAATATAATAGTAAAATATATTAAAGTAAAACCTGTTAGAAATGTAAGGTGACTTTGAAAAAATCATATTCACTGGTAATGGGGAAGTTTAATATACTTTCTCTGTACTTTTAATACATTTAATGAAAAAGCCACATATAGTGACAATGGCACAGAAATTGTCAAAATGTCCTATGCACAATAGAATATAGCATCCATACTAAGCAGAAAGTAAACACCATTTCCAGGTACCTAGACTGCAGTTTTAACTATATTTAAAAAAAAAAAAAACTTGACAATGGAAGCTTGCACATGAGGAAGCAGAGGAAATACGAGAAATACATCCTATCTTCATTTCCTGTGAAACGCTGAGCCAAGTGGTGCCTACCTCCAGTCCCAGTACTCTGGGAGGCTGAGGGAGAGTCTGAGCTCAGTCTTAGCAATGTAGTGAGACTCCATCTCAAAATTCAAAAACAGAAATGGCTTGAGAATGTGGCTTGGTGTGAAGGAACACTACCGATTTTTTTTTTTTTTCAATTTGTTACAAAACTGAAACTGTTTGAAGACAAAGTCTATTTAAAACATAGAAAACTAAAAACAGAAATATCTCAAATTTTAGCCACAGTACCATGTTACAAAAGCTAAATACTTTAAAACAAAACTACTAATAAAAATATGCAGCTAACGTGAAGCAAATATTTCCTGCTTCAGTGACAATGGAGAAATTCAAAATGAAAAGTAGATACAACAGATATAAGTAAACAATAAAAGTAAAACACAAAAGTCAATAGAATGAGAACAAAGTAATAATTAAAAATAAATGCATAGCTGTAAAACAACCATTCCTAAGGTTATATGCCAACAATCCTAAATTCTTGTGGTCTGTGAGTCTGACATAGAGACCTGGGGTACATCTCTTTAACAACAAGCTCACATCAACTTTCTTCAACTTATTTTATGAATGACTCCAGGAAGTTTTTGTATTTTTTTTTTCTTAGTGTTACTGGGGATCAAGATTGAGGCCTTCACAAGGAGGTACATCTCTGATCCATTTTTATTTTTGATTTTGAAACAGGATTTCACTAAGTCATTAAATTGTTTAGGCTGGGCATGAACCTTCAATCCTCCTGCCTCAGCCTCTCAGTGCTGGGAAGCCCCTTGATTTCTGGATATTAAATCCAGAAATGCATGGAAACGGAAATGCATTCTATTTCCTTCCTACTTCCTGAACATACAAAGCAATGAATGAGTGGACATTTGGACCTGGGAGTGACTTCAGGATAGAGGTATTAGCATTGTAGTGGCACCAAGGACTAACAGATGGCCACCTGGGGTAAGAGCAGAAAGGGAGATGGATGTTAACAGAGCCCCAGACTCTACTACAAGTGTACTAGAGCCCAGGGACAAGGAGTGGGGTAGCCCACAAAAACAGTGACAGAGAAGGAGGGTGATAAACACTTCAGCAATCTCAAACGCTCCTGAGGAACAGACTAAAGGGAGAATGAAGATGGTGCCTGTGTTCTGTCTGTGAGTATGCAGAGTTCCCTCATGAGCCCCACAAAAGAAAAAAAAAAGCATCCAGAAAATATGATGAATTTACTATTATCCACAAGCCATAAAATAGTAATAATGAATGCAGAAATTTCACTGGGAAGGGGCTTAGCCAAGGAGGATATGTTGTAAGCCTTCTGGTCTACCTTGGGGCTTGCCTTGCACTGTCCTTAGGTTCAGTACCATTTACTGAATTAAACTGTGAAGCCAAGTCAGTTGCATTACATTCTTCAAATTATTAAGTCACAAGTTCACCCTTGAAATAAAGTAAGTGATTTATTTAACTCAAATAACATTTCTTAAACATTCATTATGCAAAAGCGATTTTTCCAGACACTGTTACAGAACGCTATTTTTATTCCGCACCACCTCAGAATTAGGGTTAAAGAGGAAGTTTCGTTCTATTGCAGAAGGTCATCTAATAACTGAAGCCTAATAGCCAGTTAAGTACTTTATGAATCAAAGGCTCATAGATGTATGACCTTAGTCAGACCTCTCGCCCTTCCTGAAGAGGAAGGAGAAGTTCTTGCTGGACTCTTAGGATCAAATTAAATACCTGAATGCCCCTTGTTACTACTTAGTATGGATGCCCCCGGTGGCTGAACTTAGCCTTTTCAATTGCGGACAACTCTCTCAGGAGGCCATCATGAACTGTGCTTTTCTGCAAATGTTTCAGCAGAACTTTGTTCGCCACGGGGGTCCTTTCAAAATGAAAGCGGCCCCTGGATGGATGGTAGAACTTCCTTGAGAGATGCCTCTAAACTTGCAAGGACAGATGCTTTCACAGAGAACTGGGAGTGAAAAGGTCACTCTGAGCAACATTAAATGACTGACCTTTACTTTTTGTTCTAAATTGCCCCTTAATTGTACAGTATAATTCAGCAGTTCAGAAAGCGCTCATTGTGAGCCTATGTAGAAGGCGTGCGCCAGAGCCCTTCCCGATGCTAAAGCAGCAGGTAGCTATACAGAACGTTTTTATCTACATTATATTTGGCATTACCATGGGGAAATGAAATGCTAGAAAATGTAATTTGCTGGAAGATTATTTTATTCAAGCTTTTGGTAACCGCATATACACAAATACCTTTCTATGAAGGGAAAAGAAAATGTGGAATGAGGACATGGCTTCGCACCAACCCGCCAGATCTGTTTGACCATCCTAGCTTCTCATGTTAACAGTCTATCGTTGAACAAATGAACTCAGGGAATTTTAAAATCTCCTGCTTTTTAAAGTTTTACTCTAAAAGTTGGTTTGAGTTTTGCCCATTTCCTTTAATCCAAAAATTTCCACCACTTCCTGATCTTCTTTGTACAACAGAATGCCACTTGAAGCCCAGAAAAATCTAAATCAGGCCAGGTCAGGTCTTCTGCAGCCTCCCACTGTCTTTTGAGATTTTATAATTAAAGATAAAACCCCAAAAAACTAGGGATGTAAGACATCATTCTTCTTTTCTGATTCCTAAATCCCACTTTCTCCTTTTAAAGAGTGTGACTAAGGGGTTCAAGTAATGTTTTGATCCATACTTCTTGAAACTAATGATTTTCTCAAGTATTTTTTCAAAGCATATAAAAGAATAGAGGCAGGGTCCATAAAAGCTAGGTAGCTAGACAGGGGGATGGTAGACAAGAAAATAACTAGGTAGCTGAGAGAAAGACAGATAATCAGACAGACTGATGAATCAGCTGTTGTATACTGAACTATCCTAAGTCTGAATGGTTGAGGACAGTTGATATGCAAATAGACCACATGTGATTTAGAAGCCAGGTCCCAGCTCTGCCCTGTGGAGACCTGGTAGCTCACCACGGGGCTTCATGCTGTTGGTTAAAATAGATATCCCATTGATCCAGTGATACCTCTTCTAGGTATCTTTCCAAAAGAGTTAAATAGCAGAGACACACACATACCCCTGTTTACAGCCACACAACAAATAATAGCTAAATCACGGAAGATATTCAAATACCATCAACAGATCAATGGGATAAAGAAAATGTGATATGTATGTACAATGGAATACTGTTCTGCAATAAAGATGGATAAATTTGAGTCATTTTGTAGGCCATTATGCTTAGTGAAGTAAATCAGACTCAAGATTAAGGATCGCCTAGTTTCTCTAATAAGAGAAACTTAGAGTATAAATGAATGATAGAATCAAATGGGTGAGATGTTGGGGTGGTTAAAGAAGGGATAGGAGGGTGGAATGGGGACGGGAAGAGAATGGGAAGTTGATGGAATACGTGAGCAAAATTCTCAATTATGTGCATCACAAATACATAATTATAAAATATGGAGGAAAACAGAAGTTAGTCAAGACACAGGCCCTTGTGTAGGGTACAGAGTAGAGCTTATTGGAAAGACAGATTTTCAGAGTGACAGAGAATGTCTCTTCAAGAGTAAAAGTGGATAGGCACCAAAATAAGGGTTGTTCTAGGCAAAGTCTTAGGTCATGTGTATATGACCAGCTGAGTCTTTCAAAGAGTATCTTTTCTCTCTCTGAGGTTATTGGTTTTTGCAAATGAAATGGGCTGGTTTGATGTACTTCAAAGGGAAGTGGGTCCCTGATCATTCGCTAGGCGTGTTTTCTCGGTTGTTTTCATTTTTTAGTTTGTTTTTTAGTATTTTTCAACTCCTCATCCATGATCTGGACTTTGTACAGACCTTGAATCTGTATCCTCAGAGGCTGCTACCTTCTCTTGGGTTAACCTTTGAAAATGCAAGCTTGATTGGGTCTTATCTGTGGGTAACGGAGAAGTAAAGGGGAAAAAATGAGCTTCTTTGTTATCATGTAGCCCCTAGCTGCCTGTCTCCAGGTCTGCTAATGTCTAACTTTCTGCCTAATTTCATGAGTGTGGGCTTGCTTAGCTGGGTCTGCCTGATTAATGATGTCCTCTTTAATGTGTTTAGTTCTCAGACAAATGTTGGGGACATCTGGATTTTGAAATTGTTGGAATGCCAATGGTAGCTACTTGTGGTCTCTGATCCTCCTGCAAGTTAGCCTACTCTTGGATGCGCGGTGGCAGAGAGTTCCTAGTAACAAGACAACACAAATGTCAGCACGTAGTAACTTCTTACGTTTTTGTATGCGTTGCATTTTCTGACGTCTCCCTGGCCAAAGTCGACCACAGAAACAAGCTGAAGGTTGGCACGAGAAGAGCTAAATGCGTCAGCACAGGGAGGAAAATAATAATGCGCTTTGAAAATATGTATTAAAATAAATGAACAAATTATTTATTTACTCAAGCTATATGCATTTAGAATATAACATGAGTAGGAGAGCTGGGTCTTTGGGGAGGGCTCTGCTGCTTCTTTTGGAGAAAGTAGATTCAAGCATTCAAGGAAATTTCAAAAGGAATTTTGAAACTACTACACTCCACTTAAGCAAGTGGACAGTACACAAATTGGTGTAACTCTGTTCTCAACAAAACTTTCTTTACAATCATGAGTGTCGGGCCACTTTTTTTTTTAACGTATTAACTGTGGTTTGCCAGTCTCTGTGCAGTATCCACTGAGGATACTTTCTTTAGTTATTATGAGTTTGACAATCAGCAAGAGGACCTCAGAGCAGAATGGTGGGCCTGTGCATTGTGTAATATCGGGAACCTCATGTGGGCAAACTAATCAGTGACAAGAACGACAGAAATAATCTGTATTTGTGATTTGCAGAACTGAAAAGCTTAGATGTGCATCGTCTGGCCTAAGTAGTTGCCTACCAGTCAGAAAATATCCCCCGATCACTTACACAAACAACTCCAAAGTTCGTTTTCTAGGACGATGGCCTTTGTGACAAGTGACCTCTCTCCCTGGCTAGCAGTACTCGATTCATGTCACATGCTTCACCTCAACACCCATCTCTCCACTCAGCCTATGGTATAGGAAGCCACTGGCTTGGATCTGGTAATGTACCTAGTCCTATTACTATTGCTAAGGACAAAACAGGCTTAAAATCGGTGGTTTGAAAAAAATAAAGTCTCCAATTCTGGTAGGAAAGGAATTGAAGAGAATGCTGGTTGAGAATTCTAACTCAGAACGTCCAGTGCCCAAAGCTTGCAATTGCAGTCAGATGATGGCTGTAGCTATAGCTGGAAGTTATTTATTGTTATGGGCTAGGTTAGGATTCCCGGTGTCTTCACAGACCAGTGGTGGTGGTGGTGGACTCTTTAAAAGCCAGCTCAGTGTTTTGGTGAGTGTTCTAGCCAGCAAATGCTACAGCTAAATGTTTTTCTTATAATCTATTCTCAAAAGGCACATGGTAGCACCTCTACTGTGTTCTATTGGTCACAAGAGCCACCCACACAGTGAAGGAGTGAAAACTAGACTGTAGTTTTTGATAAGAAGATGAAGATAATGCTCCACTCACTTCCTTCATAAATGTGTCACAGAAGTTTCCACATAAATAGAAATTAATATTTTCTACAAGAAGAATTTTAAGCATGTGTGGAAATTAGATTTTTGTTTCTTCAACCTACTAATAATAGAGTTCGAATAGTAAATCACTGTGTTGGTTCTGAAGTGAATTGTACATCATAAAATGTTTAATGCATACTGGATTTTTAAAAAATATATTGACTGGAATATTTTAATAATATATAATTTTTAATATTTCCTTCTAGTGTGTTTTTTAAGATTAAGAGCATATCATTATTATACACATTCGATAAAATGATTGCAATTGTTCCTTTCATTTCTTACTTTCTTTAAAAACAAATAAAGGCAGGCAATTCTAGGAAATTAGAGTTTTCTGATCAGCAGAATTTTGTTGAATTTTCTAGTGAAATCACCTGTGGTTAGGGCTGTGATTGTGTGACTGTGTAGAGTAACATTCTGTACAGAATCAGACTAAGCAAGTGTTAATCTTTTCAAATTTGATTAAAGATTTCAGACATACTTGAATATAGTTTTGTCTCTTACAAATTTTAATGTTTACTTTGCTTTTATGCTTACATGCTTTAGCCCATTCTGGTTTGTACACATGAGCTTTTCTTAATTAGCTTAACAAGAGATCTGCTATTTTTTGAGTTATTTCAAAAACTAGATTTTGTAATAATTCTCTGCTCTCAGTATGTTGATTACTGCTTTTTTTCTTTGATTTTATTAACTCTGTATCTGTTCATTTACCTTAGTGTTCTCCAGATTTTTATTAGAAGTTCAATAATTTTTGCTTTTATTAATATGGATGTTTATACACATATACATATATACTACCTTAGGTGTAGTTCATAATGTGAATATGTATACACTATCATTTATCCTTCTAAGCTATCATTAGATCCAAACATTGTTTAACAGCACTTGCCCTTTAATTTTCAGTTGTAAGCATATTTGAAAACTTTTTATTTGATTCTATTTTCATTATTTCGTTATGATTAGAAAAAGATATTTATATTATGTTCTTCCACTTGACACTTTAAAAAGTTTTCTTGTGATTATAAATATAAGCAGTGTTTCATTCTTACTTGAAGGGTGGATGTATTTGATATTTCAAATCCATAAAATTTCCTTTATTGGTTATGTTGTTTAGATTTTTATGAATTTTCTAGTATTTTTATCATCAAATCTGCCATAGAGTAAGATAAATGGTTTTAAGTTTCTTATTGAATTTTTGTTTCCTCTCCTGTAGAAATTTTTTCTAATGAGACTATTATTATGTTAAGTGGCTGAATCACTATTTTAAAAATCCCTGACACTTGTAGCACTTTTTGGACTTAAACATTACAAAAATTTCTTTATCTGATTTTGATGCTTTCTTGTCTCTCATCTTAATTCTATCATAACTTATAGAATGATAACTCACTTTATTTCTATTTGTATTTACCGATTATGCCTTTCTTAGTGTTTTAGCTTGCTAATGCCTCTATTTTTCTTCATTGCATAGTGTTGAATCTTCTTTTGTTAATCCATCTGAAAAAGTGTTTGCTTTCTTTTACAAATAAGATGAACTGTTTAGAACTCAGTAATTCCTCTCAGATCATCTTGTGTAGTATGATGTAAATTGTGTATATCTCTGTGTGTATTTCATTTATGCCCTGTGCCCTGCATGTGCATTTGGTGATTTTTTATTTAACTCTCAACATTACAAATATTTATTTTGTTTTCATTGAGTCTTTATGTTCACTGTTATACACAATGCTGTTGAATAAGTACAATGATTCCCTGTTAGGAAAGGATTTATTATAGTCCATGGTCCTCTCTTATGAACAAGATTCACTGGTAATCTTGATTATTAGCTAAAACTCTCCACTCTCCCTTTCCTTCTCCCTCAATATCCAGTGTGAAGCAACGTACTACTGCTCCTTGTTAATTTCTAGAAGGTGACCTGGCATCTATTTCTCTTCTCATCTACTCACATGCGACATGATCTTCACAATGTCATTAAGACATAGTCCTGAAATGCCCTGCATACCTGACACTTGCAACATAACCCTGTTCTTGTAAACCTGCATACATCTGGTGCTCAGCACCAGACCTTGTGATCGGCATGTGCAGCCCGCACTAAGGCGAGTGTGCAAACTGTGAAAGGCGTGCACAGCCGGTAATAGTGGTTGGAGATTGCTTCCTCCTGTAAGGCCCTCCAACCTAGGTGTATCTGAAATGCTCCAGTTCCTAGGTCCAAAATTCAAAACAAATTTTGAAGTTAAGCTGACACCAAAGAAAGAAAAATAAATTTTACTCTTGTGATAGTGGTATTGGAAATTAAACTCAAGACGTTCACACTGAGCTACATGCTCAGAATTTTTTTTGAAGCAAGTTGTCACAAAGTCACGAAATTGCTCAGGCTGAGTTTGACCTTGTAATCCTGTATCTGCCTAATCTTCAAAGGGTTCAAGATTTCAGACCTACACCACCACGAGTGGCTGTAACACCTTTTTGCATGTTAAAATTTGGTCTCTACATGAATTTTCCACTATCTTCTCATTTTAATTTGAAATATCACACTTTAAAAGTGACTTCAGCTTGACTCACAACTTATTAAATAATTTCTGATCATTCTTTAGTGACTTTCTTATTGAGACATAACTTCAGAATTGGTGTGCAGTTATCTATCCACCATAAAAATCCAAATAAGAATTAATTGAAGTAGTAGGAATCTGAAATCTAGCACATGAATGGATATAACATCACCATGTAGTCCTTTAATCAGACTGGAAATAATGAATGATTTTAATGCTTGTAAAAATATAACACCTACTACTTGCCAGGACTTTACAATCAAATGTGGCAATAAAAACAAATAATGAAATAAAATCCTTCTTTGTGAATCACATGTCCTAGAAAGATAATAAAGAAGAAATGTACTAAAAAGATATTAAACAATTTGCAAAGGTTATAAGCAACAAAATGAAAGTGGAGCAGGGCAATGACATTGGAAATGTTTCATGATTCTGGGAAGGCAGGTCACCGCATTACATAAGAAATCCAGTGCCCTCTTCCTTAGGAAATTGCCTCAAGACAGATTTTTGCAAGTAGGAAAGTCAGTTTTGGGCCTCTGCGAAAAGAGAATTGCTGGCACAGAAAGAGCTAAGATAAGCACAAGAAGTCATTGCTGTATGTGGAGAAGGCCCAGGATCAGCAGCATCTTGGAGCCCGGAAGTGAGGTAGCCCGGAAGGGGCGGGGAAGGAGACAGGGCAGCAGGGTAAGTCACAGAGTTCAAGTAGAGAAGGGGCATGATCCGACTTCTATTTCAGTGAAACATTCTGAATGATGTGTTAAGATTGGCTTAATGGCGAAGAGTAAAAGAACACAGACAAGCCCGCTGGTGTCGGCAGAACAGCTGCACTTCTTAGTTGAAGCTACTGTCTGTCTCCACTTTGGTTTGCTACTTTTTAAAATTACTATGCTTATTTTTTAAATGTTTCACCACAATTTATTTAGCCAGTTATTATTTGTGGATGAACAGGTCACCTATTTTATTTTCAGTCTTTTGCTTTTATAAAACAATGTTAAATATATATATATATATATATATATATATATATATATATATATGCATATATTTATCCAGAATGTCTGTAAAACTGTTAAATACAGATATAAGAATTAAGATAATCCTTTAAAACTTATGTGAGCTTGTGTTTTACTTTTTTGCCTTTATGCTTTTTTGCTTTTCTTAAAATAGCAACTACTTATTATCTGCATTTCTGCATCAGGACTTCGGGCAAGTCTCCCACTTATGAACACCCAGGAGCCTATCCACAGGTGAGCCAGGGCTGCTGTCACCTGCCGGCTGGATGGAGAGGGAAGGATGCGTTTCCAGGCTGCGCTGCTAACGTGAAAATTGCCTAGCGTTTTTGGCTCCACTGTCCATGGCCCCCAAGGAGGACTGTCTCGGGACCATCAACTGGATTTCCCAGCTTAAGTGACGTACAAGAGCAGACAAGCTGTCACAGTGGCTGGCGTTCATAATTTCTTGGGGTGGATCTACATTTCTACATAGTTCACATTCCATCTGCCGAAGCAGGTTCTTCGATACTGTTGCCATTGTTAGAATCTAATGGTATAAGATTTCTTTTTTTTTCAAATTTTGTGCTTCTAAAAGTTATTTTCTCTTCATTTAAAAAAAAAATTTGTGCCAATTAATCTTAATTGCCACTTCGGCTAGATCCTCTCGGCAAAGTGACGGGCTACGGGAGGTGTGCGCTCATCCACGAGTGCTCCCCAGGCACTCACGGGTGGAGGTGCAGTTAGGCCGCGATGCCAGGCAAAGGCGCCTCACAGGGGAGTGTCCCTCCCTGGCACTTCCGCTGTGTTCTCCCTCCCTTTTGCCACGAAGTGAGGGTATTTGCTTCACCAAACCTATGAGCCGTGATGTTCCTGCCTGGGAGCCAGACAACCACATGCTAAAAGCTCTTAAGCTATTGGCCCAACTAAGCTTCTCCTCCTTTATGTTGCAGGACTCAGGTGTTCTGTATCAACAATGAAAAAGGTGTGTCCCACGTAGTATTTCCACTGAGCACGCCGTTCTCAGTTAGTGGCATTTATTCTTATCATACTTGGAAGATGATGCTCTGCTGTCTTCTCAGCTACGTATTTAACCCCAGGTTATCTGTATCTGTGCTCGTTTGTATATAACACGTCTTCAAAGCTTTCTCTACCACTGGCTTGAAGCAATTTGATTTTAGTTGGATACTCTTCACATCCCATCTCCTCCTCCCTTTCTTGCTCTGTCACCCCTTCCCCTACCCTTTCTCAGTCCCAATATTTGACTCAATTATACTCTGGGTTTCGCATATCAGAGAAGCCAAATGATATTTAATCTTCTGAGTCTGATTCACTTCACTGAGCATTATGTTCTCAAGTTGTATCCATTTGCCTATAAATGATTCAAATCTCTCTGTCTTTATGGCAGAGTAATACTCCGTTATGTATATATGCCACTTTTTTTTAATCCATTGGTCTAGTGATGAATATTTTGGAATCTTCTGATTTAGCTATTATTGGTTGTGCTGTTATAAACATAGATATGCATGTATCTCTGTTATATGGTAACTTCAACTCTTTTTGGAAAAATACCTAGAAGAGGTATCACTGGATCAAATGGAATATCTATTTTCAGTTTTCTGAAGAATCTCCATACTTCTTCCACAGTGGTTGTGTCAGTTTGCAGTTCCACCAGCAGTGTATAAAGGTTCAGTTTTCCCAGCAGGCTCACCAGCATCTACTGCTTTTGGAGCTCTTGATAGAAGCTGTGCTGGCTGAAGTAAGAGAGCATCTAGTTGTTGTTCTGATGTGTTTCTCTAATGACTAAGGATGTTGAAATTTTTTTTCATGCATTTGCTGACCGTTTGTACTTCTTCTTCTGAGAATTGTCTATTCGTTTCAGTTGCTCATTTTTCTATTTGGTCTTTGCTTTTTAGGGGTGTATTTTTCTTCAGTTCTTGGTATAGCCTAGTTATTAGACCCTAGTTCAAACTGTAGGTGGTAAATATTTTTTCCCTTTCTACCAGTTTCCTCTTTTATTTTATTTTTGCTGTGCAGACTTTAATTTGATATAATCCTATTTATTGATTCTGGCATTATTTCTTCTGCATCAGGTGTCCTATTGAGAATGTCATTGCCCTTACCTATATTTTTTTTCCTTCAGGAGGTTCAGAGTTTTCATTTTAATATCTTTGACCTACTTTGATTTGATTTCAGTACATGATAGGTGTGGCTGTATATTCATTCTTCTGCATGTGGATAACTTGATCTCCCAGCACCATCTATTGAAGAGGCTAGCTTCTCTTCAGTGTATGTTTTTGACTCATTTATCAAAGTTCAGGTAGCTGAGGGGCCTTGAGGTTGTCTTTGTATTTGGTATTCCGTTCCATTGGTCAAAGTGTCTGTTTTGTGCCATTACCACCTGATTTTGTCACTACTGCTCTCAAATATGACTTTTAGCTTTTTTCTATATTTTGAAGGAGAATTTTGCTGTAATATAAGAGTGTGAATTAACATTTATGTTCTCTTAATACTTAAATGATGTTGCTCCATGATCTATTGGCCTTTATGGTTTGTGTTGAGAAGTTTGCAGTTATTCTGATGGGTTTGGCTTTGTTACTTTCTGCTTTTCTCTTACCAGTTTTAGTATGTTCTACTTGTGTTGAGTGTGTAGCAGTTTGACTATGATGTATCATGGACAGATTCTTTGCTTGTCGAGGTTATTTGCTATTCAATATGCTTGCAGTAGCTCAATGTTCGTTCCTTTTCCTAGATTTGGGAAATGTTTTCTATGATTTCTTTGAACATATCCTTTATACCTTTTACAATGGCTTCCATTTTCTCTTGCACTTCCACAATTTTGAGGCGGGTTCTTTCTTGAGTCATCCATCAGTTGTTGTACCTAATCTCTTTCTTGTCTTTTTGGTTTTTGGTCATCAGTGACCATTTGGTTCAGCTTGTGAACCTTATTAAGATCCAATAATCTATCCTCAAAATACCTGAGCTGATTCCCCATGTCTTCATGTCAGTTTTTTATACGCTGGGGTCCAGTTTGGAACTCTTCCAGTCTTTCTACTTTTCTACTAAATTGGTCCTTCATTTATTGCATTGTCTTCTTTATGTCTTTATTTGTGTCTTCGTTAAGCTTTTTATCTAGTAAAACTGTTGTTTGTTTGATTAAATACTCTTTGACATTGCTGAGCATCTCTTTCATTTGTTTAAGCGTATCTTGTTTGAGTTCCTTGATCAAAAGGTCCACTTGATTTTTGACTTCCTTTCCTACAGGTTCTGCTCCTTCGAGGCCATGATATCAGGTTCTGGAAAGCTGGCTGTTTGCAGGTGATTTGTTGCTTCATTTCCCATGGCTCTATCTCTGTAAGTTCTAGTGTTCATGAGCTCTGTCTCTACTATGCAGATTTTCCATTAGACTATTTCTTTCCTAGGAATTTCCTTAAGTTTTCCAGATTTTACTATTTATGTCTGTGTTTAGCTCACTCAACTATTAATTTTAGGGGTCTTCTCAGTGACTCAGTTATCGAGTGACTAACTGGTTACCTAATCTCCTCTACTTTTTAGTGAAGAAGGAACAGATTACAGAACTATTGTGGTCTATGGACAAGATATTTGTTGACATATATTGGAAATCAAGATCAATGCCTATACCATCATCCATGATTTGAATAATGATCTACAATAATATTGTAATTTAAGACCAACAAATTATTGACACACTTAATAACCAGTTTAATACTAGAACTATTCTACCCTTGACATTAAAAGGTACAGTCTACATCATCAATGAATCTATCTAAATGAACTTAATATTAACTTTTCAAGATGTTCTACTACTATCACTATTATATCACCATAATAAGGTAGTCTTCTATATTGCTTTCTTAGGGTAAACCAAACCACTAGAAGTTATGAACTCTTAATACACTCCAAACACTACATACTCTTTTTACCCATTTATCATTTTAATTTATGTGTGTGTGTGTGTGTGTGTGTGTGTGTGTGTGTGTGTGTGTGTCTGTGTGTGAGAGAGAGAGTGTGTGTGTGTGAATTCCAAATTCTATAGCATATTAGAGACATATGACTTCGGAAATCAGTGCCCATCTATGCCCTCTCCCCATATTTCTGGTATTCATCCCTTTTCTAAGAGTCCTTTGCCCCTCTTTCTACCCAGTTACCTGTGTTGGGGCCTTTTATGCCATTATTTTTGCAGATTTCATAAGAGAGGTAGCTGTGCATATTCAGTTTTTTGTTTTGGTCCATTTTACTGAGCATTATTGACCCAAGATGGCCCTATTTTCATTCAGATGTTTTGTATATGTCTTCCTATTTGGCTGTGTAGTATTCGTTGTGTATACATACCACACCTTCTTTAACCATTCCTCTATTAATGGACAGGTAGGTTGTTTCCAGGATTTAGTTATGGATTGCATTGCTATAAACATGGACACACATGTATCTTTTTGCTGTGTTGATTTTATTTCTTTTGTGAATATATCCAGTAAGGTGGAAGCTGGATCAAATGGCATTTCTATTTTCAGCTTTCTTAGGAATCTCCAGATTACTTCCCATAATCATTGAGCCAGATTGCATTCACACCAGCAGTGGAGAAGAATTCCTTTTTTCCATATCCTGGCCAACAATTGTTGTTTTTTTAAGTTCTTGTTGCAAGCTGTTCTCACTGTGGTGAGGTGAAATCTCAGTGTTGTTTCTACTTGCATACTGTGCCTTTTTTAACCGTGGAATGGATACCCATATCAGTGAGTAAACTTAGTACATATGGGCTATCATTATATGATAATGACATCAACTCATAGAACCATTCTGCTCTTAACATTAGATGCATGACCTGTACTACTGGTGGAAATGTCTATACAGATTGCCTAGTAACTTATTAGATGAGTTTGTTAAACACAACACTATTATTGGTAATAGAGAAACAAAACTATCTTAATGAGCTGTGTCTAGCTAAATAGAAGGCTGTTGATTTTCAGAACCTAACAATAATATTAATAAGAGCCATGGGGTAGGAAGAGAGCAGACTAAGACTAAGGGCTAGTTTGTGGAAGGTGATAGAAAACAGAAGAGCAGTTACAGGATATATTAAAAAAAAAAAACTATCTCACAGCTTCAACCCCAGACCAGAAGGTAACAGATAAATTTAAGCAATAAAATTAAAAGTAAAAAAAGGAGTGTTTTGAGTGAAGTAGATAGAATATATCTCTAGAATCTATAGGAAGGCTTTTCAAAAAGGCCACAAAAAACTACTTGAGGAAGAAAGAAATGCAGAGGCTAACGAATAACAGAAACTGAAAGGGAAAAAGAAAACCAGAAAAAAAAGAAAAAAGAAAATAAGCAACCTACGAATCAATAACAGAAAAAATGAAAAAATAGGCAAGTTTAATATACCTACAGAAAACCACTGAAGTGAGCCTATGAAAAAAAATCAACCCCCTATGTTATCTGAGTGGGAAGTTTTCACATCTAGGACCTTTGTCCCTACCGGTAGAGAATGGTGTCAGTAGTTCCTCCTCTTCTTCCCGTGTCCCAGTCTGTAAAGTTGTGCCACTCTGATGTATTTCCTGCCACTGGGGTTGAGCAAGGGCAGGGTGGCCCGGTGTATAAAGCTGTCCCTTTTATCTGTGCAAACCACTCCTGGGTAAGATGACTTTTCTCCAACCTATTTCTGCTTTCTAATACCTAATCCCGTTGGATTCAAATCTTTCAGGAAAACAATGGTCAATTGTTTTCCTACACCTGTTGCCTGCACTCTTCCCCTCTCTGGTGACTGATAAAAACTGTCTCCAGCTTCCCTGGAGTGTGACTGTCAATAGTCTATCTCCTGGGAGAGCTCAAAATGAGCTTCCAGTTCTTCTCCTGGGACACGCCGGCAGCAAGAGGCTGTGACTACAGCCTGCACCTTGGGTCTGCGCACCCAGGCTCTCAGGTCTCATAGTGGGGGCCACTTTGTTTCCACATTGCAACCAGAATGACTCAGCATGCTGGCGCGTCACAGCCAAGGGCTGCTGTTGGGTATGAAACTAAAAGATTGTCAGTAGCTTCTAGGCTGCCATCATTACACAATCCCCTCACACACTGGCTACTTGCAGCTCACAGGCTGCCTAAGCGTGCCTGCCCTGGGCCGTCTCCTTGTCTGCCAGTTTGCACTTAACTGCTGGCAAACTTGACAGCTTTTCCTCCAGTTTCATGGTCAGCGTTCAGATAATCCAGATGATTCTCTACTTTTCTAGGGTAGGCCACAGAGAATTTTTTTTTTACTAAATATGTCTTTCATCCAAACTATATGGAGCCACTGACAAAATGATCTTATGCCATCAGCATTTGACTTCCTCCTCCTGTGTAGTTTTCCACTCGCATAAATTTTGATTTGGGTTTGGGTAGTTATGCACATATGTATTAAGTACTTCTCAGTTACATATATAGTAAGGTGAACTCTGCACAGATCCCGATACCTCTCTCCTCGTAAGACCTGTTCTGAAGACAATCTCCTAAAGCACTTTGATTTACCAGCACTCTCAGCTCCCAGGTCCATACATAGTGTGTGTGTGTGTGTGTGTGTGTGTGTGTGTGTGTGTGTGTGTGTGCAATGGCCTTATTTGTAATTGTCCCAAACTTAAGAAAGCTTAAATATTGGTGAACAGATAAACTATTATTCAACAGTCAAAAGAAGCTAGCTACTTGGCACCTTGGATGGATCTCAATAGCTCTGTGCTGAAAGAAGTCAGAATCAAACAGCTGACTTTTGTATAATTCCATTTTCTCCATAGTTTTTAATTCCCTTTATATGACACTCTAGAAGAAGCAAAAGTATAAGGACAGAGAACAACTCTGGGAATCTGCTGGGCTCTGAGTGCATTGCTTCTTCTCATACATACCAGGACCAGGAAACTCGCACTGTGGTAAGCCGAAATAATCTTGTAGCTTATTTGTTTCTCTGCTCTAAGGGATCTCTGCCTTTCCTTGTCACATCCGTTGTTTTTAAAAATTGGTATCTAGTAATTTTTTTCATTTTCATTTTTTTCTAGTTTTTTTTTTTTACTATTTCAAAGATGGCAATAAATTTCTTTCTTTTTACTTCATCTTGGACCAAAGCACAGATCTCATTATTTCTTATTCAAATTTTCAACTATCTTTTAATTGGTTTCCTTCTTTCACCAACAATGTATCCTAAAACCCTGTAGGTGAGAGCCTCATCTCTAAAACACATCACTTATAAACTTAAAATCTTTTGGTGACTCCTATGTCTTTCAAAATAGAATTCAAACACCGGCACTTATTACACAGCAGTCTGTGTCTCCCATTCCAGCATACTCGTATTGAATCTTGCAGGAGTCCCAGTTAAACACTTCAAATTTCAGTGTACCACACCCTGAGAAGCTTCGTCATAGCTTTCCTTTGCCTGGAAGCCTCTTGCTTTCTTCTCCTTCGGCCAATTTTTGTCCTGTCTTCAAATGACTTCAGGATCAACTTGGCAAAGAATTTAAAATCAAATCGGATAGTTGTTCTCTTAGTCACCTAAGCAAGAGCACAGTGTTAGGAGTTTCATGGTACACTATTCACAAATCCTTAAATATTTGATGAAATGAGAATGAATAAATGAGTTAATGAAACAAGATTTGAGAGATATGCAGGCAAAGGACTATCATATTTTAATAATGAAATATGTTTTATAATGTAAGTTAAGCAAATAAAATGAATGTGAGCTGTCAATAACTTAAGGGCCATATTCAACTCTTTGTATGTATTACTTCTGTTTCACAAAATAATTAGCAGCACATCCACTTCTTTGAATCAGAATTTCAACTTTGGCATTTATGAAGGTTGTGAGCAAAACTAACTTCAAAAAATAAATACAACATGGGATTTAATTGGCAATCACTCATTTGAAAGATGAGCAGCAGTGTTGATTTTATTCTAAACTTTTAGCAAAGGCTAATGCTATTCTGTAAGATCAGACTTCCTTAGTTTCAAAACCTCATTGTACACATAGCTATTTTGTCACTGTGGACACTACCTACATATCTGGGATTCCCCTACATAATGAACTTTGCACTTCAGTTGCAAATTAATTAAGAGATGATGCGTATTCTATGCCATCTAATTATTAAACTCAAATGAAGTAATAACTGCAAAGTAACCCAGTAATCTCACATTTTAAGCAACCAGTAAATATCATCAATTATAATTTTTATTATGATGTATGATGTCAAGAAATCAGCAATTTATGCTGAGTATCATACAAGTTTATTTGAGATCTAACAGCTTTAATTAGCTATATTAACTCATCAACATATGAAAGAGCTTTGTTTTATATATTTTTAAAAATAAACTTACTTTGGGGTTTTATAAGGCATATACCATACTCTATGAAAGGAGAGTATAAACAAATAAAGTTGTCAAAAATAGTACCTTAGTGCCTATGGGCGGTATTTTTTTTTTTTTGCCCACTGTCAATACTGTTGGCCATCAGTGTAGAGTTGTAAGAGTTTTCTTCACCCCTGGGTTGACACATTTCTCCGTATGAGACCAGATAGACTGCTTTCTAAGGGGCAATCCTAGAAAGGGTAAGATGAACCAGGGTAAGTCTAAAGCCTCCTTTTTCTTAGTGTGAACCCACTGCCGAAGTCCTGGACATAAATTGGGGAACAGGAAGCACTGTGGCCCTGTGGGTAATTGGCCATTGTTTGAAAAGGGATTTATGCAAGCGGAACATGATGCATTTTCTGCTGACCCTGTCTGTTATGTTTGCTGCTGGATGGTCTGTGGCATGGAGAGGAGAGTATGCACTGTAGCAAGCAGATCTGAATGCAAAGTACCATCTCCTTCCACAGCCTCTCTCTGCTACAGCAAGCCTGTATGCCCAAGTGGTGTGTCACTAGCCCGGACACATCTGGAGCAGAGAGGAAGGGGCAGCCAGCCTCAGCCAGAGGCACCTTCTGCCCCTTAGTCTGGTCTGGGTGGAATTTGGAGAATTTCTTCTCACCCTACTCACACTTACCAAGGAAGACTTTCGTCCGTGTTCCTAGCTGTTCTGTCCCTCTTCCTCCTGCATTCTTCTCATCTGTTCTGGAAACAGAGAGATTAGAGGCACCTGGACCAAAGCAGTCACACAGAGACCCAGGTTCCCCTTGCCGACATCCTGACCATCCAATCCCAAAGGAGCAAATGAATGTTGCCATCACTGTCTCACATGCACGCACACACAGAACTGAGAAATAAGAGACTCTATTTACTCTCCGGAGTGTCTTCCGTGCCCCTGGCAATTCTCCTCTTCCGCAATCCTGTTTCTATGGACACCGGGCACTGGCTGCTCTGCTGTCTTCTACATTTCCCTGAATTACTCCACTTGGCAACAGTAGCAGAAGGAATGGAGCATTTTTCCTCAGCTATGAATTGTTGACAGAACTATATATCACTGTATTTCACATACATGAAATTTAAATTTCTTGACAAAGGCATGATGATGTTTTGAATCCTTAAAAAAATAACATTTAAAGCCTGGCTCATTTCTCTCAAAATTCCACCCACGAAGCTCGACTTCCCCAGATCCTTATCTATCCAATTTCACACTGAGCCATTTTCTAGCACATCCACATTTTTCAAGGCTTGTGTTTTTCACTAGATTTACTCAGGAAGATTTTCAAACTACACCCACAATCTTCCAGAGGAAAATGTCCCATGGGTGATGAAATGCCATTATTTCTTTTTTCCCTTACTCTAGTCTAGATTTTTAAAAATGGAACTGATGTAGAAAGATTATTTGGTACAGATATTGACTCATTAGAAAAGAAGAAAAATCTTATAAATTGAATCTGTTCAAGAACAGATGCACTATCCAGTGAGATGAGACCCCTCCCATACATATCCCAAAGTGATTTGAGGTCTGAAGTCAGAGATGAGGGAATCCTGCCCAGCCCACTATGTACCAAGCACTCCTGCACTGAGAAGGATTGTGGTAGTAGTCCCTGCCTACTTGACCGCGAGGATTAGAAGGGGAAGAGTATGCACTGTAGCAAGAGATTCTGAGACACGGAGCTCATTGTGAAGCACATGTTTATAACTCCGGAGCTCTGGGAAGCTAAAGCCAATAGACTGCATGTTAGAGCCCAGCCTGGGGCAACTTACTAATTTAGTGAGAACATTTCTAAAAAAAAAAAAAGGAACACTGAAAATATAGCCCAATTTGAAGGCCCTGTGTTCAATCTCCAGTACAAAAACAAACAAACAAACAAACAAAAACCCTTTAAATTACAGCTTCATTTCTCTCAAAAAAAGAGATTGGAATATAGTGGGAGAGAGAATGTGTGGTGTGAAAGCGAATGCTTTTAGTTTCCTGTTTGCTTTGCCTCCAGTATCACTTCCAGTTCCTGAGGCACGAGAAAACTCCGGTAGCTGTGGCTTCTACAGACAGACAACGCAACACACTAAAGTTTTAGTCAATAGCCAGGCAAGAAAACCGTCATGAAAGGGGATCCTGAAGCCCAGACTTCCCCTTCAAGTGACTCTGGTCCCAGCTGACACATTAATTGGAGCTTCGTGAGACACCGTGAGCCAGAGCCACACAACAAAGCTGCTTATTCCTGTCACTCAGAAACTGCGGGAAGTATTATTGCGTAGCAAGTCCTATGCCCCCTCTGGAGAGAGGATGGATGCTAGACTCTGAGAATTAACAATTCATAGGGGTGCACAGTACAACCAGCCAGGTGGAGCTCTCAGGGTTGGAAACTCCATCCCCGTGGGCCACCAGGTAGTTGCATCCACAGACACGCTTAGGCTACATGCCCTCTGACCTACTGGGGACACTGTGCCACAGCTATTTTAGGCACAGAAGCCATAAGACAGGAGTAAAAGAACTTTAGAGGAAGGAGCACCAGCTGCTCTGGAAGCCATGAGTTTTTGCCTGTGCTGGGGTAAGCTTCTCAGAGACTCCACTGCCTTTCACTCACTATGTTCGTGTCGTAGCCCCAGTGAGCTCACTGGTTCACCAAGTTGGACTTTGAGGTGGTCGGTACATTGGTCTGTCAGCAGTGCCTTATCTGGTGTCAATGGACATTTGTTCACATCTCCCCCGGAAAGTTTGACTTAACAGTTACAAACAGCCAAGTTTTAGTGCAACTTGTTACACAGTGCACATTAACTAATACAAGCTCCTTCTTGGACTGCTTCATTCAATATGGATTTGAGATGCAACCTACAATGTATTTTTAACATCAGTAGCATCTTGAGTTCAATAGCAGTCTTCTGTCTGTCACCAACACTTTAGGAAACCTTGCAAGATTCCTTTCAAATATGTATCAGTTTAATATGCTCTATGCCTGAGGACCACTCCATGGTAATATCCTTCTACTCATTAGCATCTCTCTTAATTACTCTCCCTGAAAAACAAGTGTCATTACCTGCTAAGCTCTCTACTTTCTAAAGCACTTAAGTATAGTTATATTTCATTTAATTTAATAATAATTCTTATAATACTTAGAAATTATAAAAATGTACACAGAATACAAAGCATCTGCATAGGTTCTGTAAGTATCTTTATTTCGATACAAATTATAAGTAATCATGGCACCCAAAGCCACACAGTTTCTTATCAGTTCTTCATATCACTAAAACAGTGCTTGGCATGTAATAAGCTCAGTAAATATTTGTTGATTAATTATTTCATGATAATTTTCCAAAATATACAATTTTTTGGAAAAAGAACAAATAAATGTAGAATAGAACTGCCTTGTAGATATGCACTATCAATTATGTTAAATTACTAATTGAAATAAACATTGCTGAAATTTTAGATGCAGTTTATATCTTACCTTCGTGAATGATATTTGGATTCTGTAGCTGATTTTTAAGAAGCTAAAAGCTTTCTAAGAAATAGCATAGATTTTTACAACAAAAACCAGAGAGGAAAGATGAAGGCAGATGGGTAGCATAGGTTTTATATCCAAAAGAACAAAATAGTAGATCTGAAAGTGACAGTCGATGTACCCAACAATACAGAGAAGCAAAAGTGTTGTTTGAGAAAATAGACAAGGAAGTAAATGCTGTAGGGAGGAAGAGGGGTAAAGAAAATGCATGTAAAGATGTGTGCAGGCTTCCTGCCAGCGTAACGGTCAGCAACACGTGGGACAGAGAACGGTCTGCAGTAGGCTGAGCTCTCCCAGGCACGCCTCTTATCAGAATGGGACTTCCAACAAAGGTAGGATCAGGTCAAACCTGCCAGCCACTGTGCAGGTTGTTCTACGACGGCACAGGAGCCCCTAGATAGACTTCAGAACACGTAATGTGACTCTGAGGCGAACATTAAAGAAAAACAGTGAATTGCAATCAATAAGAATTCAGGAAACATCTTTAGAAGTTAAACTAGCAAAAACAGCAGCCTGAAATATGCCTCGTACACATGCAACTCGATTTTATTTATAAAGCTAATTCACAAAGCCCAGGAGAAGGGACCTCAGGATAGAATGCGGATTCTGCGTGCAATGAAGATTAGGGAAACGTGCATGTTAGGAGTTAAAGGGAATCCTGCATTTGGTGAAACCGTGGTCCTGTGGACACTGTCCATGTCACAGTGTGTGGAGGGGAAAGGAACCTGACGCGCTCTGCTCGTTACTGTTACTTTGATTGCCATCAATCACCATTGTAAGTTGTTGAGGAAAAGGAAATAAATGAGCCTTTATTTATCATTAGTTCACTTCTATCTATTGGTTGTTTTTATGCAATATTCTGAAGTGTGTGGATCTAGGAAGACTTAGGAGAAAGATTCCGTAGCAGGACAGTAGCAATCTATCTCTGAATATTCATCAAGGAATTGGGAAACATGACACTAATGCTTGCATGAATGTGATTTAGAAAACATAACAAATTGTATAAAAGCAAATGTAATTAAAAAGCTAAATGACACAATTTTCCTTACATAATGTTCTGACATGTATATTAAAATAAAATTCATTAAGAAAGCAAGAAGCAAAAAGGAATGCAGGGAGGGAAGGGAGGTCCCCGGGCAGCAGCAAGCCCCACTCGGGTGCACACAGCTCTCGGGTGCCGAGGAAGGAGACCCAGGCCACACATTAGAATAAGTGGGATTCTAACTATTTTCAAGTTTTGATTGAAAGTTTAGGAAAAATCTTACCAGGTCACAAGTAAAATATGCATCCCAGCCTGATATATCTGCCCCATACAGTGAGAAGCCGGTCTCCTCCAGGGTCCCAGACATGGCAGGTAATTCAGGAAGCGAGTTTGCTTTGCATATTCCAGGCCTGCTTGGAGCTAATTCAGCAGGTGGCGACAGCTTGCGTAAGCTACGACTCTGCTTGTTCAGTGACAGCCACCTTAGCCCAGGAAACATGATACATCTGGCTTCTATGACTGAGCTGATGACCAAATTGAGTCATCCACCCAGTTGATCTGATCGATAGTGCGGAGAGTGGCCCTTAATACCGCTGGAAACTCCATTTCAAAAGAAAAATCTCCACTCCAGAGCGTGACTATGACTGCCAAGTCAGTCTATGACAGCATAACTTTCCGATCCTGGATTCTTAGAAGCATGGAATTGCAATTTGGAGAAAGCATAAAGCTTTCATGTGCATAGGAGTTATAGGGACTAATCATCTTTCTCGGATTTTACAATCTCATGTGTAAGATGTCATTGACTTAGTTCTGCTCTGGTTTTCAACAGCACAGTGAACTCACACTGTGCCTAAGGTGTTTGCCTAAGGCAAACGGGGACCCAGGACCCAGAATGTCAGAGCCAGGCACGCTGAGCTCCAGATAGATGAACTTGTGAAGGTTTCTCGACTTCTGACTTGAGCACCCTCACCAACAAAATATACACCACAAGGTATGTAGCCAGTTATTTTGGGAAATATGCAAAGTAAAATATATAAGAATCCGGTGGAGTCTGGAATTTAACAAGCACCTAATAAACCTGTATTGAATGACGATTTTTGGAAGGTATGAACATATGACGGAACATTTTTAGAACCAGGAAGAAGGGAAAAAGAGATACACAGCTGACCAACCTAGTTCGTCCCTTTCCTCACCTATTGTGAAAGAATTGAGTGGCTTTGTCAATAGAGTGGAAAGAGTGAAAACTGTGAGAAGGGCTGAGAAGACAGAGAGTTGTTTGGGACGTGGCACATCTCGGGAAGAGACTGAGAGCTGGTGTCTCCTCTTAGGGCTTTTCCCTGCCTTCCAGTTTGTGGAAGAACAAAGGTGAGTTGTACCCAGTTTAGGTCTACACTAGGTTACAACACTTTCGCTGTGAAACCACCCTAACAGCAGAAATTCAAAGTGTCAACTGTATGTATTGAGGAAAAAGAATGGGAAGATGCCTAAAGCTAATCTAAGCTGCCTTCATCAATCATAGTTTCCAAAAACATATACATCAGCGTTCTCACTACAATGCACATGTGCTAGAGAAACAGGAAATTATTTGTTTGCAATTGACTTTAAACCCAAGATTAATTGAAATGTAAGAACTGAGGCAACATCCTATTTTCAGTGTGTCAAAATCCTGAGTTAAACAGTCAATGTTTTATGTCCTGGAATTACATTTTAAGCATGATGTATCTAACTAAAAATGAATGAATGAATAAATAAATAAATAAGCCCCTCATGAGGTAAGGAGCTCTCCCTGTCTGGAAGTATGAAATGCATATATAAATACTCAACACCAATTTTAACTTGCTTTTGAATACCACCATAGTTATTGAAAGTTCTATTAAATGTATGATTTTTCATCTTCATTTACTTCTCAAGTTATCTTCCAAGTAATGTAGTTCACTCACGTCGTGTACTGGGAAGCCATGCATATTTAATGACCTGTCAGTCACCTCCCTAAAAACTACTCAGCTTTTCTCTCCTCTTCCCTGTCCCTCTGAGTCAGAACAGCAGCATCCCTTCCTGTACAGAAGAAGGCAGGGTGTTCCACAGGGGCCAGATTCACCTCCTACCTAAGCTATGTGACTCTCGGGAGGCAGGGACTCGCTGGATATCATGAAGCTCCGGTCTGGGTCTGCCCTATATGCAACTCCATGGTACACTGCAGCCACCTACATCTTAGAAATTTAAATTTCCAAGTAACTTTATTTCTGTCTTGCCTTTCTCCTTGTCAGTAGCCAAAACCTTTCCACCTTAGCCCTCCCCCGCTATCTCTGAATGTTGTATATACAGGGACTGAGACCAATTTCATCCATATGGGGCAGGGGAGGCCAACTACACGGCGGTACATTTTCATCATATATTCTGTTACATTCAGCAAAATTTTGCCTGAGGCTGTCTCAATTCTTTGAGTTTGTAGGTAATGAGCTACAACCTAACTTAGCTGTAAACAAACTGCAAACTAAGAGTCTATTCTTGTAATGATCAGCTGAGGCTCAGCCAATCACAGCATCTGAAATTGAACCCATCACAGATTGTCATTGGTTAGGCCATAGCCACACAAAGTGAATAGCTATCATACGCTGTCAAATAACGCAAAGGCTGAGCTATATCCAGCCAAGCTGTTCCTGTCTCTCTCTCTCTCTCTCTTTCTCTCTCTCTCTCTTTAACAGAATGCTTCTCTATATTTCTGGACAATTCTCTAAACATCTTCTAGTTCTGAGAGCCACGTGGCACATCCACTATATTTGTTTAAAGCTTTTTTCTTTCAATATTGTAAATCAGGCTAAAAGACTGCTAAAATAAAATACATTTTGCAATTTAACTGGACGACTATATCTATTTCATAAAATATATAAAGCTATGATTCTTCTGTAACTAATATTTAATACAATATTAGTCAAATAAAATGTGATTTTAGGAAAGTTTGTAAAAATAATTTCATGATCAAAATTATAATACACATTATAAATAATAGCAATTTCCATTATTTTCCCCATTTTACTGATATTATATATGTGATATATAATGTTTACCTTAAACTTGAGTATTTTGTACATATAGTATCACAGCAAAATTACAGGTCCTTCCCCACTCTCTTTTTGACCCTCCCACACGCTCTCCCTTCCCTCTAGTTCCCACTATTCTCCCCATTTGGTTCTAAAAATGACTGCGATCCTGGTTTCTCATTTTAGAGAAACCATTTAATATTTAATTCTGCAGCTGACTCACTCCACTGAGCATGACTGTCTCAAGTTGCCTCCACTTACCTACAAAAGCCTCCAACCTATCTGTCTTTATAGATGAGCAGTGTTCCAGTGTCTACAAATACCATAATTTATGTATCCATTGGTCTGTTGATGGGTATTTTGGTGTCTCCCACATTTTAGTTATTATTAGTTGGGCTGCTATGAACATGGGTATACATTTATCTCTGTTATATGATACTTTTAAATCTTTTGGAAAACTTCCAAGAAGAAATTTTGCTGGGATGGAGGGGATATTTATTTCCAATCTTTTGAGAAACTTCCATACTCCTTCCCCCAGTGGTTGCACTAGTTCGCATTCCCACCAGCAGTCTAAGAGGGCTCCTTTTTCCCAACTGTGTCACCAACATTGATTGTTGTTTGAGTTCTTTATAAATGCAATTCTCTCTGCAGTCAGATAATACCTTCGTGATGTTTTGATTTTCATTGCCCCTAGCAGTTAAGGATGTTGAACATGTTTTCTGTATTTACTGTCCATTTTAACTTCTTTATCTGAGAGTTACCTATTTATTTTTATTACCCATTTATTAATTGGGTCTTTGATTTTGAGGGGTTTATTTTTCTTCAATTCCTTGTATATCATAGTTATTAGTCTCCTATCTGAGGTATAGGTGGTGAATATTTTTCCCATTCTGTCAGTTTTCTCTTTACTGTGTTGATAATTTTCTTTGCTGTACAGAAACTTATTTAAAATAATCCCATTTGTCAATGGCAGGGGTTCTTTTGCTTTGGGTCCCTTATTATGTTAAATGCAACGGAATACTACTAATCTATAAAGATAGATAGGTTGGAGGCTTTGTAGGTAAATGGAGGCAACTTGAGACCATCATGCTTAGTGAAGTGAGTCAGAAGCAGAAGGTAAAATATCGAACAGTTTCTATGATACGAGAAACCCAGATCACAATTACTTTACTGAAACAATGTGAGAGATAATGGGAATGGGGGGCTCAGGGTTGGGGTGGGTCGAATGGAGAGAGGGGAAGGATCTGTGACTTTGTCATGATATATATGTGCACAAAATGCTCAAGATCAATGTAAACTTTAAGTTTTGCACTTACACATGTCAATAAAATGAGGGAAAAAAGAAAGTTTTGCCTACGCCTGTGTCTTTTAGATCTTTGCCTAATTTGCCTTTCAGAATTTTCTATTATCTTTTAAATCAATATCAACCTGTCCATAACCAAAAGCATTTGTCATCTTGTTTCAAAATTGGTCATACTAAAACTCTGTGGAAAAAAAAAAAGAAAAACAAACGTGAGAATTCATTTAAATTTTTGTGCCTTCATCCATTAACTAGAGAACATAGTCTAAATAAGCCCAAGATCAGAAGCAGGTATTCGAAGGGGTCTTGTGTGGCTTATGAATTAGTTTTTTTTTTTTCCTTTGTGAACCCAGCTCCAACCATAGTAGATGCTAGAGAAAATAACATTGTTACTCACTGTTCAACCAATGATCATCATGGCAATATACTTTGTTGCAGCATACTTTAAAAAGTATTCTAGAAATCCAGCCAACATGGAGAAATTCTGCGTAGGTAACAGCACAAACAACAAAGCCCCGTGGAGGGGCCATATGTCCCCCCTCTCCGCCAGGGTTCAATCTTTCCATCTTTTCAGAATAACCTTGGCATATGTTACTCTTAGGTAGTGGTGGTGATTCAGCCTTTGTCAGACGGGGCTGGATGATTGAACAGTATCTGACTTTTGAGTTTTCAGCATTTTGAGAGCATTAACTGAACATCTAACTTGTATATATCAACATTATTTTGGGCCTTACATATTTCCTGGTATTTAGTAGATTCAAAATGAGTGTTTCTTGAGTAATTAATGTATAATCAGAAAGTTCTGTGATGGATTAGTTAGAAATAACTATTTTCTCTTCCATTTTTTGTAGTGAAATATAGCTAAAATAAAATAAATGTCTTTCCCATTTCTAAATGCAGTGGAACTCAGCACACTCGACTTTTTTGTACATCCCCTTCACGTGGTACATCCACGGCAGCTTTTCACCCTCTGAAAGCTTAAATTCTGCCCATGTTACACAATAACTCCTTGATTCCCCGCACACCAGCTGCTGGCAGCCACCATTTTGCTGTTGGTCTCCATGATTTTGACCAGTAGAAGTGACTCATATAACTGAAGTTACACAATCTTTATCTTTTGGGGGGTGATTTATTTCAGTTAGAATCATGTTTCAACATTCATCCATGTTGTAGCATGCACTCTGTTCATTTACTGTAAGGCTGAATAATATTCTATGGTAGGAATATATATTACATTTTGTTTATCCATACAACAAATTGAAAATATCTGTGGAAAAAAAATAAAATTTTAAGAAGAATTTAGAACAGTTACCAGGAACCAAGCTGCCATTGGTTTTGAAGACCAAACAATTATTTTTATCTTTTCAATTGAAAATTCCTGACAGCCTGAGTCACACTACAGTCACATTTAGAGCAGAAAAGACATGTGTGTGCACATGTGATTGTGTGTACCTACGTGTGTAATTCTTACTCTTTTTGATAATATATGAAGTGAAAGGGATAAGTTGAAGGAAAGGTCGGTGCCTCATTGAACCCTTGACTTGTGAAACTTTACATTTTGTTCAAACTCCATGAAAAATAAATATCACTTTCCTCTGGAACAGTAACACACATCAGGGACTCGCATGGAATTTGGACTTGGAAGCAGGTCAAGGACACTTGAGAGAATAGCTTCCTTTGCCCTGGTGTGGTGACATTTTGGTAACATATGAAAATGTCACAATGTGACAAATCTAAATTTAAACCAAACTAGATGAAGAGTTGAAGTTATAAGGCACTTGAGCCAATTTTAAATTGACTCAGTTTAATGTCCTGGTGCTTGTGCCACACAAAATATAATAGAGCCATGGGTTATTTAAATTCCCTGATAAACAATGAGACTTTTCAAGTTTTTCAAAAGAATGAATGAGACTTTGGCTTTCATCTTATGTGAAAACGAGAGTGAATTTAAAAGAAAGTATTAGAAATGGTATACATTTACACTTCTGGTATATTCAACTCACATTTTGGTAGCATTGTCAAAATATTACTATGAAATATCATATGTAATATAAGGGGCTTGTGTGAACGTGTAAATATGTGTCAGTATGTAGCAAGTATGTGTGAGTGTGAGGTTGTTGAGAAATCTATAAGCCTCTGGGAACTGCTTGCTTTTGCACAGCAAAGTGCGAACAGGTGCTTCCGGTCCCAAGGGCTCACAACTTGGCTTTTCTTGAATTGAAAACCTCTTGTGGGTCTTGGTTAATATTCATCATTATCACAAATGTTCTTTTTGTGTTTCTGAATCACTCCTGCTGAACACACAAGAAGTTTATGCGCTGAATGGAAAGATGAGACAATTTTACCAATTTACCACCAAGTGAATCTCGGTGGTAAATCTTACTGATGAGATAAAAATTTCCCTTTGCCACAACCTCGAGTCCCTGTGACTCTCCCCTTTATTTCCCCAAGACATCATTTCCCCTGGCTTGCCAGCTCCATCCTCTGTACCCTTCATGTGCATCGGTGTTCCTATGACATACATGTATACAAATAGACATTCGCATGCACATGTGTGTAGGAGGTGTGATCAAACATGCGTGATGTATGTTTAAACACTAAAGCATCTGTTACAGTCAAAGACACATTGCCACTCATCCTCCTCCCGTCGGACACACGTAGCTCACCATTCTTGTTGTTTTCGAAAACTGTTCTGAAAGTCCTTTTTCAAAGTCTCATTGCGCATGCCATTGTGGCTGAGTTCATGGCCTGATCAATCCAAAACGTTTACCTCTCGGGGTCCTTTTTGACTCAGGGAAGATCCAGAGGTCACTTGGTATAAGACCCACTGAAAACAGCAGATGAGAGCACGCCATGCACGTGACGGCTCTGCCTTTTCCCGGATGGCGCAGGGCAGCCGCACTCGTTGGATGTCTGATTATACCTCATGATGACACAAGAGGGGACTTCCAGAATTCCTTCCAAGAGTGGCAAGAGGAATGGCCCAAGGATGTTCAAAGTGAGGGGGAATATTTTGTGGGGGATTTAGCAGCAATATGATTACCTCCCTAGTTAACATGTTTCCTGATTTTTTCTGTTTCAATAAAGCTCCTCTTCCAAATTTCATTGCATATAGACAGATAAGTAGTTGTTCTAAATAAAATTCCTCAGAGAAGTACAATGTTGTCTATGGTATTTATAGCTTGTATTGTGATTAAATTTTCAAAAATGCATTTCTTTTCATTACACCAATTCATTTTTTCCATAGCAGTGAATAGGAACATCAATTTCCCAACAAACTCGCCAAAATATACAATATCTTCATGCCTGCATTCTGATATATGAAAAACAGTATTGTTTAATCTGATTTATGTGATTTCTATTAAGTGAGAAAATCTTATTCCAAGTTGTTTTGCAGTTTTTATTTCCTTATAATTTGCCTGTTTGTATTCAAATTGACCACCTTTCTAGACATTTGATTTTCTTTTATTGTTTTGTAAACACGTTCGTCAGATACATGCACACAAATATATGAATGAGAAGTCAAATTGTTTTCTTGTGTATTATTTTAATTTTGTTTCACCTTTTGTAAAGTAAAGCAGCAAAGACTTTCTCAAGAATGCTAGAGTGAACCACAGACCAATGTAGCTTTTGAACACACCACTTGATACATCTTCTCTTTTAAAAATCTTAGCAATGTTTAAAACTTCTGAAAATCTTTTTATTTACATATAGCATCTTGCTCATTCTCACTTCCCTTCTCCGGCACCTTCACCACCGCGCATACCCCACTTCCCTCTCTGCAACGTCTGACTTCTTACTTTCTTCCATCACTCTTTGACCGTTCTATGGTTTTGTTTTTGCGTATTAGAGAAACCACGTGATATTTAACCATCTATTACCAATTGATGGGATTATCCAGCAGGCATTTATGAAAACTTGCCTAGCATCTTTGATTTCAAACCAGAAAAAAACGACCCAGAACAAGACGGACTTGTGTCTGGAACAAGTGTGTCGTGTTAACACACTCCTGCTTCAAACCCAAACCTGGCCACGAGAACAGTGTGAGCCTCAGTTAGAGCTCTCACTGCTGCTGCAATGTGGACCTGAAAGCATCAGGTGCTTGGGCCCCTCAGTCCTGGGGCCAACAGGCAGGGGGCAGGCAAGAGAAATGGAGAGAGGCAGCTGTAGCCAGGGCTAGTAACACAGAGGCCAGTGTGGCCCAGGGTTCACCAAGGGACAACAAGCAAAAATCAGTCACAGGAGAGAGAGCGATCTGGCTTTGGCAGGGGCAGAGCACTCCTTCTCCTTAGATGTAGTCATGACAAATCACTTCGGTCTGGACTTTGTCCACAGCCCCTTGAAGGACGTATCCTCAAGTTGAGGATACGTCCTCAACTGTGGTCATTTATAAAGACAGGAATCCGAGTATTAATGTTAAGGGAGAAATCTAGAAGCTTCTTTTCCCTGCCCTAGGGGAAATTATCAGAAGAGCTGTTTTCTGGGATCAGTTTCTATGTCTGCTCTCAGCATAGTGCTTGTGGGTGGGGTTTGCATTTATCCTCCTCTAATCACCTGCTTGCACACCAGCGCCTTCCTGATTCACGCTGCAACCTCGCACACGTTAATAAATATTTTGTTTACCCAGCTTGGCAAAATGAACTCAGCTTCTGTACCGAGAGAGACACTGCCCACACGAAAGACTTCCCGAGGAAGCCCATTGTCTCCCCGTGAGCATATTAACAGTGATGTAACTGGCATAAATACAAATGTAAATTTGATGAAGAAACCTGGAGTCATATTAAACGAGAACACAAAGGCCCAGAGAGTGAGGATGTAATAACATCTCCTGTAACACACGTGCAAAGTCTTTTTCCTTCAAGACAGTTTTTTCTATGCTTTCTCAGTACAGCTGCACCTCGGTGACTAAAGAGCAAACAGAAGCCCCTAGCAAAATCCAGAGCCTCCTTCCCCAGCTTCTGTGCTAGCTCTTAAATACATGGTTCTGGCTCATTCAGAAATGTTTAGGTCAAACCAGACACATCTACAAAAGTTGACAGCCTAATTCATATTTACAGAAGCCAACAGCGCTCAAGGTTGTTTTCAGTCGCTCTGCTCCCCTGACCTCTCCTTAGCCCAGACCTCACTAATTTCACATGACTAAAGGGCCTTGGAGCAGATGGCATATCATCTTTGCAAATTACTAAGGTGATATGTGCAATGTGGAGAGAGAACCAGGGCGGGATAGGCAGGAAGTCAAGGGGCACAGTTCTTCCAATGACCCCAGCCAGATAGAGACTTGTAGCTCCACTATGGAGGCAGGGATGAGGTGGATGGATTGATGAAATACCAAGAAGCCCAATCCTAAGGTGAGAAACGAGAAATAAAAATCAATCTCAATTCCCTAAATTTTGTTTGTTATTTCAGGACAGCTTTGTTAAAGGACAACTCAGACCACAGAATGATAGTGAACTCTGAATAATAGGAGTAGTAACATGAACAGAATCAATGTATCATGTTATGCCTGTACTATTCTTGAATTTAACAGAGTATAAATAATTACTACATGGTACAGGAACTCAGAATGCTGCAGTTTGTGCTGTGCAGAGAACTTTAACCTAATTCTAATCACTCTGTTATTTCCGCATGTCCAAAAATATTTTAGGAGCTCTAATCTAGCCCAATCTATGAGATGCCAAAATATATGAATAACTGTAATCATAGTCTTTCTTTCATAAAATATTTTCTTTTTCTATTTTTTTTTTTTTTTTTTTTGAGACAGGGTCTCCCTCTGTAGCCCAGGCTGGCACGGGACTCAGTACAACACTCCCGCCTTAACCTCCCAAGTGCTGGGATTACAGGCACGCACCACCAGGCCCAGCTTATGTGGTGCTGTGGAATAAATTCAGGTCCCAGTCCACGCAAGACAAGCGCTTTAGCAGCTGTGCTATTCCTTTAGCCCCTCAAAAATATTTTTGACATGGGTTAGAAATACATGAAGGAGGAGGAGGTAGGCAAAATTTTTCTAGGTGGCCAAAACGAACAGGGCTGGGGCAGAAGGTCAAGAGTGTGCGGTCAGAAAATGGCCATTGAAAATGGGAAAGGTAGAAATTTCAAACTAACACTAATAATTGTGTAATAACCGAATACCAGGTTGAAACAGTGTATTCAAATATTCATTGTACATTTCAGACAGCGTAGGAAAACTAGCGAATAGTTTACAAGATCTCTTGTGATCTTTCATTTTATATTTACACAAATATCTGTATAGTCATTTATTTTAACATGGAATTTATCTTATTTAAGTAGATAGAGATATGAAACATTTCCCCAAAGTCTTTTGTGTTTCCTTTTTCCCATTTTCATTAGTATATATTTGCAATATATAATAGTCGCATTCAATTTGGGAGATTAGTGCATATACATGTTGTATACTAATTGTATTTTTCATTCAACTCTTCAAATAAATCTAAGTAAGTAATCTAAATAGTAACACTTCCGTTTGCTAAGGGTTTTTGACTAAGATGATGTGTAAGATACCTAAATTATGGCAAACACATATTTATTTATGTGTTCAATACAATATTTACAGTTATATATGAATACATACAACATACTCTCTACATTTATGTATGTGTGTGCCCAACCCTTCCCCCCTGCACACCTCCCTCACACACATACCTGTCTGCTCTCTTCTCAAATGTGTCCTTCCTACTGAAATCCGAAGACTACCCAAGACAATAGCATTATGACATACTGCAAAGGAAGACCCCAGGCGTGACCCCTGCTCCCTAAAGGTACAAGTTGTGGGGTGTGAGGACCCAAGGAAGCGCATGGTGTCCTATTCTCTTTAAATGCTGTTTCAAGAATCTCATCCGAATGTTGTTCTGTGGACTTTTGCACAAAGCACAGGTTTGCCTTGTTAAGTAGTTGCCCACATTTTACTCAGCTGTAGTGATAAAAGGCCTTGCAGGAACCAGGACCTTGAAAACTATTAATTAGAAAGAATTAACATCTGTCTTACAGACATCATTGCAAGCACATTTTAGAGCAATTAGTCATGCTGAGAAACTTAGACACTTAGCAAGACCCTGTCTCAAAATCAAATAAAAAATGAACTGAGAATGTATCTCAGTGCGAAAACCTTGGGCTCTATCCCCAGAGCAAAAAAAGACAAGAAAAAAATAAAAGACAGTCATTTCTTTCCTTTTTTAACTTTATTACTGAGCCAATTACTGACACAAGAATACAGAATTCTATTTTTTCCATTCTAATACCCCCTAACCCATTAATTCACCGGGCTAATAGAACATGTATCTTTACTTCAAGTAAGCAGGACTTGTTAAATGTGTACTTAGTTTACCTTTCACTGGAATAGCAAAATTTCTTCTTAGTTCATTCTCCCACATATTGATAAAGAATTCAACTAATACAAGTACAGAATTCTAGTTATTTCAAGTTAGCTCGGCCACCTGCTTTTGTGCTATGTTCCAGGGGCAGAAAAGCAGCTGGGATGAAGCAATGTGCCACTCCTCCCAACACCACTTCTGTGTCTTGACACAGGCACGCAAGAGGATAGTTGTCACCCAAATCTTGATGCCACAAACCATTTAACTTTTGAAAAGTTACTGACTTTTTATTTATTTTATTCTATTTTGAGACAGGGTCTCACTCTGTAACCCAGGCTGGCCTTAGATTCACAGCAATCTTTCTGCCTCAGCCTGCCAAGTGCTGGGATTATAGGCATACACCAGCACATCCACACCCAGCTTTATGTGGTGCTGGAGAATGGAACCCACAGCCTTCAAGGCAAGCCCATTAAACACTGTGCCATTTCTCCAACCCCAGTTACTTTTTATGAGCCTCTGATGTGTCGTCTCTATAGTAGGAATAAAGCAGAATAATGCATCAAGTCCTAAGCAAGTAAGAGATTTTTGAGATTCAATTAGGAAGGGGGCACCTGGATGTTGCTCAGATATCTTTAGAATGATCTAGAAGGCGAGGAAAGCTTCCCAAAGAGGTCAAATTCCTTAAACATTGCTCTAACATCCTCCCTTCCTTTCTTATTCCTTTTGTTTCTTTCTCCTGCCTGATTGCTCTGGCCAAGTTTCAAGCACTATGTTAAACAGGAGCGGAAATGGGCAACTCTTGTCTAGTTCTAGATTTTGGTGGAAATACTTTCAGTTTTGCCCCCTTAGGACGGTGGTGAGGAGGGATTGTCTTCAAAGGCTTGTGTTAGTCTGAGGTAAGCTGCTTCTTCTCTTCCTCAGCATTTTTGTCATGAATTGATGTTGCACTTTGTCAAAGGCTTTTTTTATCTGTTGAGATGACCCTGTGGTTTTGATCTTTGCGTCTGTTGATGTGACATATCACAGTGATTTGCACATATGGAGCATCCCTGGGATGAGCTCACTTGGTGGTGATGCACAGTTTTGTTGCGTTCTGTTGGAGAGAATGATGTTGAGTTTTTTTTTTTCTTGCCCATTTTATTGATAAGTATAAGTGCAAATTTTAAGGTTTACAATGAAGTTGAGCATTTTGTGCACATACGTATCTTGTCAAGGTGACAAGGACTTTCCCACTCTGCTTTTGTCCCCCCCCCTACCCTCCCCTCCCTCCCTCCCCGCCCTACCCCCTTTTCACTTTGTTTTTCATTTTAAGTTCCATAGGAGTTGTGCTCTGGGACTCTCATATCAGAGAGACCATTCGATGTTTCACCTTCTGCTTCTGACTCATTTCAGTAAGCATGATGTTCTCAGTCTTCTTCCATTCGCCTGCAAAAGCCTCTGCGCTGTTGAGAGTTTTTGTTAATGAAATCGACCTTCAACTTTCTTTTCTTTTTTTGGTGGAATCTTTGTCCAATTTTGGTGTTAGGTTATGGCCACTTTGAGAAGTTAGTTTGACAATATTCCTTTCCTTTCGATTCCTTGTAAGAGTTTGGCAAATATTAGTATTAAATCTGCCTTGAAATTCAAATTGAATTCCATAGTAAGTCATTCAGGTCCCGGGCACTTATCATTTAGAAATATGTTCTATTGCACTAATTCATTGCTGGTTATTAGTCTATTCAAAAGTTCTGTAAGTTCTGACTCAGTTTTGGAGTTAATGTGTGTATAATGTATAATGTATGTATGTATAATTTTCTCCATTTCTTTTAGGTTCTTAAATTGAGTAGATTTTCAAAGTAGTTCCCTATAATCTTTGGATTTCAGCACTGTCCACTTCAGGTTCACTTTTCTCATTTCTAATTGCATTGAAACATCTTTTCTCTCCTTTTGTGAGTTTACTTAGAGCTTTATCTGTCTTGTATATCCTATTGGAGAGCCAAATTTTTGTTTCACTGGTTTTTTTATTGGTTTGTTTGCCTCAATTTTGTTAATATCTGAAGATCAGATATTAACATAACTTGTTTCCTTCTTGTAGTTTTGGGTCTGGATTGTTCCTGACTTTTCTAGAATCTTGGGATGCATTATCAGGTTGTTTATTTTAAATTGCCCTTTTTTATATGAGCATCTATAGCAATGAAATTCTGTCTCAGCACTGTGTCCTCTGGGTTCCAGTGTGATGTGCTTCTATTACATTTGACTCCAGAAACTTTGAAATTGTTTCCTGAATTTCTCTTGTGATCTATTAATTGTTCTTTAAGGCATCTTTTAACCTCTCTATATTTGTATAATTTCTGTGGTTTATTTTGTTGTTTTATTCTGGTGTTATCTGTTAGTTTTGGGGGGTGATTTCAATTCTTTCTATTTGTTTAAGAGGGCTTTGTGGCCTAGCAGATGGTCGATTTTGAGGAAAGTTTCATGTGCTACTTAGAAGAGTGTGCATTCTGTTATTCGTGGATAAGACACTCTGTGGATATCTGTTAGATCTATTTGTTCTGATAATGAAGAAATATGAGCAGGAATGGACTTCATCAACAGACCTCCAGTTGCACAAGAAATAACACCAAGAATCAGCAAATGGGGTTATGCAAAATTAAGAAGCTTTTATGTGGTAAACAATCAATAGAGCAAAGAGACAATCCCCAAAATATGGAAAAAGTATTGTCAGCCAATCCTGGAACAGAGCACTAATACCCAAAAAACATAAAGAACTTTAAAAAGACACAAAATGAAATATCTGATCAAAAAATGGGCAAATAAAATGACCAGGCACTTCTCTAAAGAAGAAGTAAGACTGAAAAGTAGTGTAATCACTGTGGAACCAGTGTGGAAATTCCTCAGAAATCTCATTTGACCTCTTCTGGGCATCTTTCAAAAAGACCTGAAGACATCCCATTACATACCCAAACCCACATAGATAGCAGCACAACTCATGGTACCTCAATCCTGGAGACAGCCAGATGCCCATATAGAAAGGAATGGATAAAAAAGACATGCAGTGGTACACAGTGGAGCATCACTCCACATAAGGAATGATAAATTTGCAGCAATTGTAAGAAAATGGATATACCCTAAGACCATAATGCTTAGCAGAGGAAACCAGACACCAAAGATTAAGAATTGCAGGGCTTCGCCTCTGTGAGAAACCCAAAATATAAATGACTAGAAGAGCAAAATAGAAGGAAAGAGACAGGAAGTAAGGGTTGGGGTTCTCAGACCTGGGACTGAAACGTAAGGATGGGGTGGGATGAGTGAGTTGAGAAGACAACCATGGGGGAAAGAGCTAAACGTGATATACCCCAAGCCATACGTAACCAACACTCACATGGGTATGTAATACAAGCCTATACAGAGTGAAACAAAGCAAAGGTTGCTACGGTGCTTTGGATCTGGAACGTCCCCCCAGAGTCTCATGTATTTGAATGTTATAGATTGCCTATGGAACCATATACTGTTGGGAGATTGGGGCCTCATCTGGAGGGGTGGAATACAGGTATATAAACTGGATTACAGGCAGGTTGTGAGGGTTTACCACACCTTGCACACCTGGATCCAGGCGCGGCTGATCACGAGGAGGAGACCTGGAAGGATACATAAGCTGCTTCCTGCCTTCCTCGGAGGACTGGTCTCAATTGGCCTTGACTTGGCTTCCTGTGTGTGATGTCGTGACAAGCTGCCTCCACCTCTGTCTCTGCGATGTACTTCCATTGCTGCCGGCCGCCCCTGAATGGACTGTGACCATCTGAAACTGTGAGCTAAAATAAACCTTTCCTCCCCTAATTTTTGGATGTTGGGAATTGAGTCACAGCAACGAGAAAGTAACTAAGACAGTTACCGTACCATAACTGTGAATAGCAGTGTGGGGGATGGGAGGAGCCACCCGCCCAGATGCCCTGTTCCATTCTGAGTACCTCCCAAGTTGCCACACCGCCTGTTGATCATGGACACAGCTTCCGGGAAGCCCTACCACAGGTGAATGCTGCAAAAGTCCTAACATCAGCGTGCTTAAAGTCCATAACCACCGTTCCATCTCTAGGAAGCTCTTTGTCTCTTGGGACATTTAACACAGACCAAGTATGATCCATTACAGAGGAATCAGGGATCTCTTCTTCATGTGAAGAACTCAACTTTGCACATATGTTCCCTCTACTCATTAGAGCGAAGGAGAGAGGAAGAGCCCTGGTCCCCATCTCGAGCTGTCACCAGCTACTTCCCACCAAGGCACCTGCCCACCTCGCAGCTGACCCACGGTCCCCACTTGCACTGGGAGGTGCCGGCCCTCCCACTCTCCTCTGCTCTCTGGCATTCTATCAAGTGGCACCTGACTGTTGCAAGTCACACTCCTGTGTATTTCTGCCACTCACACCTGCCTCCCTATTGTTACTCCCCATTTTGTTAGGGGTGGGAATCAATGCATCCCCTCTGCCTCCACTGTGACACAGCTTAAATCAGAGAAAGGCTAAGAAAAGCTCACAATTACCGCAAAGAAATGTCTTTAATGGTCAGCATTTCTCAACATAGCTATGCCTCCAATCTACAAAGGCAGCATTCTTTGATTACTATCATCAAAAGCCCATTACTCTAAAGAGGACAGTGCACATTTTGAATGATGCTATTAAGGTGGGCTTTTCTGTGGCTGAAGTTGCTAAATCGTGAACACTTTACACCGTCCAGTCATGCCGAGTGCATTGAAATATTTAAAATACGAGGCAATCAGGCACTGAACCTAATATTTACTCTCTGAATCACTTAGCTATATTTTATCTTCTCCCCTGGTCTTCTGAATTTTCATCAACAGAACATATATCATGAAATCCTCCACTGTGGAGGAAGGTCATAACAATGCCTTCCCGTGGCTTCCTTGGCGACGACATTACAATCTGGAGATACATTCATTTTCTGAGATTCGCAGTTCCCTCATGAGATGAGGACAGACCAAAGGTTCATCTTGAAGAAAATCAGACCAACCTTTTCTTCTCTGCTCTTAAATCAAGCAGAGCTTGTCACCCCCTTCTGGGTTCGCTTTGCATAATCCTGTTTTCTTTCCCTCTCACACATTTTACCTTCCCACTGTGACCCACTCTATTCATATACTGATCAGGCAGGATAAGTGAGCACCACATCTATCTTTAAAAATCATGACTCTGTTTATTTCATCAAAAACTTGGGTATATATTTAGCAATAGGTAAAAAGCGAAAACTTCTCTGAGTCTGTGGCATCAAAGGGCGCAGGCAGAGGTGAGGTCCAAGGGCAGCATGGGTCCCCGGGAGTGGACTGGCACAGGGAGGCTGAATTGAAATTCAGCTCAGCCCTTTGCAACTTGGGTGGGAGGTGGGGGACTGGCAAACCCTTTAATCCATCCTAGGTTTATTGGCTAATCTGGATGTTGAAGTCTACTGCAAATGAAAGATAAACATTTGGCAATGTGCAAAAAAGCCTGGAACCGTCATCATGAAGGTAAATAAAGGTACAAAACCTGGACACTAAGCTTGATGTCCACTAGACATTATGCTCCGTTGAGGGCACAGATTGTAACATTCACTTTTGGATTATCCGAAAACAGATATTGGCTAATGATTACTGATCTCAGTGCTAGATAGTGTGTTTGCAATTTGATTCTCTTATCTCTGCTATAGTTCTCTAAGCAAGATTGCTTTTTAATTTGCTTGTTTATGGAAAGTAATTAATAATAGCTCTCACACAGTCATGGAATTTGTATAAATGGAGGTCATGTAGGAAGAGGGACACAACATGTCTTTTATATCTAAAATTATTTCTTAGAAATGTTTGTTTTCCTTCTAATTAGCATTGGCATTAAATAAGTTGATCATGAAAATACAGTTCTTCTATGAACTTCTTTTTGTAATGTTAATAAATGTTATATTTTAGAAGTGTAATTATTGTCAAAAGAAATTAATCTCTTTATCACAGGAAAAGTGTCTTTGTGCTGCTGCATCGTGACAGTAACAGAACTGAAGTCATAGAAAAACTCCAGAATATGCCTTAGTCTGAAGCTAACTCTTTAAGATATCGTAGCATTATTTTCTTGGTGCTCAGGAAACTCCACCCACTTTGACTTTCCAACTGCCTTCCCTCACATGTCTGATCCCTGGAATCTTTTCACATGGCACTTCGTTCCTTACAGGTCTGTACTCTGTCCTTTATTTTCTCACATGGCTACTGATAGACATGGTGTATCCTTAGGGTGATTTGTTCTGCCTCAGATTAGATAGTGACCTCAGGTAGTAGTTACCACGTACTCCATACTTTTTCTTTTTTCTCTTTTTAACCTTCATTCTTTCTGCCTGCCTTTCTCCTTTCCCTCTTATTCCTTTTCTTTATTCTTTGCTTCCTTGTTTTTTTCTTTTTCTTTCGTTCCCTCCTTTTGATTTTGGTGACACTTAACTATCTCTACACCTACTGTGGTTTGCTTGCCTTATATCACCACTGGATCCACAGGTGCTGGAGCTGTTTCAGTTTGGTTCATGGTCTGACATCCTCAGCCCTACAAGAGTACTTGTTGATATTGCTTTTGGTGCGTCAGATTCAATACATTATTGTTAAATATGTTAAAAATAAAAATGACATTAATAAGTCATTGATGAAACAATTTCTAATTTAGAAAGCAAAATGAATTTTATATGCATCAGGAAGTTAATCCAGAGGGCTGCACAGCCTCACACACAGTAAGGAGAAGATATGGTAAATCCGTTATGATTGACCCCAAAAACCAAACATAATGTACCTGAAGAATAGTACCTCTGCGCTCCTCCCTTGCCTTGCTCATGCCAAGGATCTGTGGGCACTGCTTTGCCACAGCTAACGAGGGTAGAATCCTTCTTCAAGGGGGTGGTGGAGTGCTGAGTGATGTTCCCAGCACCCAGAGGGACACCGAAGAGTGCCAGGAGCAGTGTGGACCCTGGCTGCCACCGCCTCAGCACGCAGGCTTCAGCCTGCTATCCAGACAGGAAACAGGTGGTAAAACAGAGTAATTAGGCTCACTAAGATTTTAAATTCATTAGCAGTTGGAAAAGAATCAAAATTAACAAAACGGAGATACAATAACTAAATAACTCACATCTTTAAGATACACAGAGAATAGGTCATCTGGTACACAAGTTACTAAATAAAGTCATCGGAAGCTAGGAATGTTTCTAAAATTAAGATGAAAGAAAATAAAGATTAAAATGTTGAGAAATATGCATCAGGGGATTTTTTTTATAATACATTCAAATGGACTAAGAAGGCATTCCTGAAGGTGAGCATAGAAATGATACAGCAGAAGTCACCATCTGGATGTAACAGATAAAAATTCACCAAACGTGAGTTTTATACTTATGAAATTTAACGCTCAGTTGAGAAAACAAAAGTAAATACATAAAAAAGCACTAAAAAGTATTAGAATGCGTCATCTTCAAACCAATAAATGACAGTGACAGACATCGGTGTCTTCTGAAACACGAAGGACATGGGAACAGGCCCTCCAGATTTGACAAGGAACATCAGCTCCTGTCTTCTGGGCCTCGGTGGATCAGGTGCACTGTAGAGATGTCTTAAGTACTCAGCTAGAAATCCTTGTCGTGGGAATCCAATACATGCTGCCTTACTTTCTCTGTTGATGGGACCCAGACATAAATGAACAAGGAATACTCATCTTAAAAATGGCGATGCAGCCTTGGAACAAAGGGAACGAGGGGCTCAGCAGAGGACAAGGCTAAAAAGCACCTCACTCTAGGATGAATGAACATCCTCCCCTCCAGGAAGCCTGCTCACCGCAGCCTGAGGGCGACTTTTCTTTTCCCTAGCTTCCATCAGGATGCAGCTTAGTTTAGGGATGGCACTTTCCTCCTAATATGCTGTCTTCAGGAAAATTTCACCAGGGAAACTTAACCTGCTGTATTGATGGCCTGAATTCTCTATGGTGTTTGTTCTCTGAGGACTTTCATGCCCACAGAGCTGGCAGAGCCCTCCCAATCAGAGAGCCAGGACTCTGATTTGTCCTAGAAATCACAAAAAGACAAGTTCAAAAAAATTAAGTGAAAGTAGAAAATTAGGTCTTAAAATATTTGAACGGCGCCTGAGCCAGAGTCAATGAACCATTCCCTCTCTTGCTCTATGTGTCCCACAGCTCTTGTTCATTAACTGCCACTGAATACACCCAACAGCTCTTCGGGAGATTAGAGTGTTTGAATGAGGAAGATCATTAGAAAGTTATCTGTGTCTGGAAGACCAGAAAATAATCCTGCTAAATAACTAGGAAACACGCAGGATAAAGCACCCACATATTCATTTGTTCTGTAATTTGGCTAGTTCAGAATTTCTAAAATTTCACGAAAGAATGTGTAAAAGAAAAAATATTCTGCAGACCTCAAAATTCTCCTTCAAACATGACTCTGTTCTTGAGGGGATAGTGCGGTGTCTAAAGCTGGAGCTGAGTGAAAAGATGCGTTGGTGAGAGATGTGCTTCTTGGAAACTTTCGGATAGTTCAAGAAATAAGTTCCTCGTGTTTGTATGAATATAGTTTTCTTTTTTGAAGGGGTTTTTTTTTCTTTGGTCATAGACCATGGAGCTCCAGCCCCTGCCAGCCATGGAATACCCGGGGGAGCAAGGCCAGCCCTTGGAGAAGTAAACATCTTCGTTTTAGAATCCTGATTATTAATCTAACTGTAATTGGAAATGGCCTGGAAATGTGAGTCTGCCACATTTTGAGACATGGACTAAAAAACAGCGTCTGCTGATGACATTGTAACACTAACCATTTATTTCTAGCCATCTCGAATAGGTGATCAGAATGGCCTGGGAGAGTCTTAGCATTCAATTAACCTTCTTTCTTTTTCTGTTTATTACTTCTGTAACCTTACGTAATGCCAAGAAACTACCTGTATCTCAGTTTTAGATTGTTTTAATATATTTCTAACATATCATATAAACATGTCTACCACAGCCACTGGTTGTGGTAGTTTGGATCAAAACCAGCTTGTAGAAGTCAATGTGTTCAGAATTGAGACTTTCTGGACATGACTGTATCGTGGAGACACAATCCACACCCATAGACTAACCCATGGGTACGTGTGTAGCTGAATGTCCTGCCAGGAGGGGAGACCTTGAGGGACAAGGTCATGGGTTACAACTTGGAAGGGTGTGTTCTAAGCCCCTACCCCCCCTCCAACCCCCGTAGTTTGCTTGCTTGCTTTCTGCTTCTGGCCAGCTTAGGATGCTGGTAATTTGGGGAAAAACATTAGTATAAAAGACCAAATCAGTTCTAAACCTTAGGAAGCTTGAAGTCAACAGATTCAGGCACATTACCAGCCAGCAACACTACAGTGTAATAGATATTCCCCAGGGCATGTAAAAACCCCAGGGGAAAGAGAGTTGAATGGGGTAAAGCAGCAGAAAGAAAGAAAGGAAGGAAGGAAGGAAGGAAGGAAGGAAGGAAGGAAGGAAGGAAGGAAGGAAAAGGACCAACCAGTAGATGGTTAACAAATAAGTGGGTAGGTAGACCAGGAACAGCACCAACAGGTACACAGATATTGCAGAGGTGTCTGGTACACTTCCCTTCAGATCTATGGCTCCATTTCAAATAATTTTTTTCAAATTCTAAAGCATATTTTAAGAAATATGTAGTAGATCTCTGTGGTTAATAAAAATCTTCACACTTTTGTCTGAGTCGAACACAATTATTTCACTTTCATAGTTTTCAATAGCATTTATGAAGTATAGATTTACATATACTAAGATAATCTGTTTTTAACAAAAATTTAATGATTTTGAGCAACTTCATAAATTGCATAACGTAGAACAAAATGAGCACATAGAATGTATCTATCTATCTATCTGGCCAAATGTTCCCTCAGCCTCTGTCCCAGCCAAGTTCTTATGCCTGGCTCTAGTTTATAACTATAGAATTTAACTACACTTTTATAGTTACAATTAAATTGAATCATACAATATACGCATGGATTTCCAGCTCCATTTGTTGCACAAAATGTTTTTGAGTTCCATCTATGTTATGTGTGTCACTAGTTTCTGTATTTTTGTCACCAAGTAGAATTCTAGTGAATGAATAAAATAGAGTGTTTCCCAATTCACTGGTTGCAGAATGTTGGCCCGATTTTTAGCCATTTGATAGAAAGATACTGAGAATATTTGCATGCAAGACTCTTACATTTTCAGTTCTGTGCAGTACATACCAAAAAGTATAATTGCTAGATAATATTCTAAATGATGTGTTTTACTCTTAGAAAGTGTTGAAATATTTTCTAAAAAGATTAAACCAGTTTTACATTCAAACCACCCTCCAGTGATGTTGCTATAACCTTTTCTCCACATTTCCTACTTTAAAAAAATTATTCAGTAGTTAAAAAGATATGCAGGTATATGGTACTATGGATTTAGTTCATATCCTGCTCGTGATCAATTATTTCTGAGCACTTTTTTATTATTTGCCTTTTACATGTGTCTTGTGGTAAGGTAGTGAGATTTTTGTCTAATTACGCTATTTTTTTTAGTTTTTATTATATAGAAAGTAAAATTAACTTCACTTTGGGTATACAGTTTTATGAATTTTGACACGAGATTAGATTTATATACAATATGGAACAGTATTATCACTACGAGATGGGCCCGTAGGCTTTCCCTAACTAACAACACCCTATATCATCAGCAATAGCCCCAACTTCTGATGCTTTGTTAATTCTTAGAATTAACTTTCCCAGAGCTAAATGCAAATTCAATCATACGGTCTCTAATACTACTTTTGAGCTCACGCAGATTACGCAGATTATGATGAAATCGTTCATCCCAGTTCTCAGGGATGTTCTACGCTAAGGATACACCACAATTCTTGTACCCACCTGCTGCTGGATGTTTCTTGTTGAGGTTTGGATCTGGAATGTCTCCCAAAAGCCTCACATACATGAATGTTGTACATTATAGGTGTGTGCTGGAAGACAGGCCTGGGGCAGAGCAGGGATCACAGGCATGCGGTTGATTGTGGGTGTGCTGTGGATTACAGTGGCACATTACTGGGAGTGTGAACTGGAATGGACAGAACTCCGAGGCCGGGTCCAGAAGGAACAGATCACTGGGACGTGACTTGGAAGAATATACACTAGTGCAGCCTTCCTCCTAAGTTTTGCTTCCTGTCTGTGATGCTGTGATTGGCTTTCCTTGGCCTCTGCAAGCTGCCCATGAATGTACTATGTGAGCCCTTCTGAAACTGTGAGCTAAAATAAATCTTTCATCCCTTAAATTGTGGATGTTGGGTATTCTGTCACAGCAATGAGAAAGTAACTAAGTAAGATGTTAGTTGAGAAAAATTTTGGTGAACATGAGCAGAGTTATTTGAAAATATGTGTAAGGATTTTTGTGTGAAGGTTAATTTTTGCTCTTTAGATTAAGCATTGAAAAGCAAAATTGCTGCAGAGGCTCCATATTACTCAGGTGGTTTCGATTATTATCTATTTGGAATTATAGCAGTCATTTGTATATTGCAGCATGCATTCTTAGTGAGATATTTTAGGCTAAATAATGCCCCCTCCTCAAAGTTATCTTCATCCTCTTCCAGAAAAACACTGAAAACTGTGAATGTTACCTTAAAAGGCATTTGCAGATATAATGAAGAATCTTGAGATGGGAGAGTGGCTGCCCCAGCTCATGGGGCAGCTACAAACATAATCACAGGGATGTTTGTAAGTAGGAGTCAAGAGGGTCAAAAAAGGAAGAAGGGAACCTGACATGAGAAGTTCCAGAGATGCAAAGTCGTCACCAAGCCAAACAGTGTCGCTCCTCCCCTTGAACCTAAGAGGAGACCATCGTGCTGACCCCTTTACCGAGCTCGGTGAGCCAGACCTCAGAAGTCACACCTCCAAAATGGGGAGAGATAAACCTGTCATGCCTACAACCAGTAGGTCTGTACTAAGTCTACATAGTTATGTTATTTATATATTTAAAAAGGATAGTTCACATTATTTTTCCCAAAATGTATTACTCTTTCTTTATCATACCTTATTGTGGGGAGCCACCCTGAATCTGGGACATAGGTGACTCTATCTTGGCTCAAATCCACCGTAATTAAAGCTGTTGGTCAGATCGTCTGACAGGCCACATTCTTCCAAGGACTGTTTTGCTTAACCTCTGGCGCCTATGCCTGTACTTAATCTTATCTTCTGATGCCTGTGACTCGCTCCCAAGCCCAGGTGGCCTTTCCTAATATAAGAATGAACTCTCTCCCCCTACTCATTTTAAGGTACAGATGACCTTCCCTAACATGGAATGGCACGTTTGGAGTTAGACCACGTAGTTGCCTGCTTACGCAGACAGGTTTCCTAGCAACCCTACTCCCCTTCCCCATTTTGCCCTATATAAGCTCGTGTGAGAAAAATAAAATTTGAGACTTGATCAGAAAGCCTGTCTTGTCTCCCTCCTTTGTGTCTCTTGTCCCTTCTCATCCTCACCCTCCCACCTCACAGGACCTCGTTGAACTGTCCAGCGGGCCTGGACACCTTATTGCATTGGGGAGAATCACTAGTACAAAATTGGATAGAAGTGATAAGAGTACACACAAGTGTTGATATTATGTGGAAAATGTCAGTTTTTCAACAGTTCACCGTCTCCAAGTATCTGTGGGCATTTGCTTGCAGGTGAAGATGTTCACTTATATGGCTAACTTAATGAGAATTTTAACAATGAAAGTTTATTGAATTTACCTAATGCTTGCTTGGAACTAGGCGAAATGCATCTTTATATTTTTCCACATTTCTTGATATGCTACTTTTGAATCACTTTTAAGTGTTGAAATAGTACTTTATTCCTAAGATAAGCCCTCCTCCCCCCCCCCCCAAGTGAAGTTTTGTTAATGTTTGATAAAGATTTTTTTGTTACTGACTCATAGGACACCCTCCAAAGAATGACAGGTGTATCACTCATGGAGCCATCAGGGTCTAGATTTTAATTCTTGATAGTAGTTTCAATGACACTTCATACCAACTTCATAGATGTGTGTTCCTATATCTTACTTTTCTTCTTGGGTAATCTTCAGGACAGTTTTTATTCTCAAAGAGATTAGACATTTTCATTGATGTTGTAAAAGGCTTTGTCACAAATTACTAGTCACTTCTCTTTCTTTTCTTTTGATTGATAGATTGATTGCATTATTGGGGTTCAAGCCCTTCACTTTATCTATATGTTTATTTTTATTTATTTATTTTGAGTCACTAAGTCACTCATTGGCCCAGCTTAGACTCAAACTTGTGTTCCTCTTATCTCAGCCACCCAGAGTGCTGGAATTACAGCTCTACCCCACCGGGCCTATCCCATGTTCCCTTTGTATGGATGATTCCTCTTTCTTCCCTTTTTATTCCTGCCAGTGGTTACTTGGACCTTTGTTTTGGTTTGTTTTAGTCTAGTTAGCTGTTTATACTTAAAGGAAGTTGTTCCCAAATAACTTGTTTACTGTTTAATTAATTTTTGTTGCTTTTTATAATTTCTCTGGTACTTACTTTCTTATTCTGAGCTCAAATAACTTTTGCCTTCATTATACTTCTAGTTTGTTAGCTTCTTGAGCTGGAAGCATAGGTTGCCTATTTTGGAGAATTCTTTTCTAATACAAACATTTACTGATGTAAGCTTAGCTTAGTTATATCCCAACAATTTTAATGTATCTATTTTTTTTAAATTCAGTTCGAAGTTATTTTCTAATTTACATTCATGATTTCACCAGTGAATCATGAGTTATTAGAAAGTATGTTGATTAATTTCCAAGAACTTGTGGGTTTTAAAGTTGACTTTCTGTAGTAATTTCTGATTAAATTTTATTGAACTCAAGGCACACTGTATATGTTATTTCAAATATTTTAAGGCTGTTGAGGCTTGCTCTGTGACTCCATACATGATCACATGCTAATTTTTCTTTTGAACTTGAAATTAGTTTGTACTTCGTGTTGGATAAGATCTTATAAAAATCAACTGGATTCAGTTATGTTATGCTGCTATTCAATTCTTCTGTGATGGTATTGTTCAAGTCTGTTTTCACGGTACTGACTTTCTGTTAACTCATTCTAACAATTACTGGAGAAGAAACTGTACATGCTGTATCTGTAATTATGGTTCTGCTTTGCTTTCATTGTGTCAGTTTTTACTTCACTTATTTTAACATTTTATTACTCAGAGTCGGAACATGTGGGGTGTTATCGCTTCTTGAATAGTTAATACTTTATCATGAGTAACTCCTTTCTATCCTTGGTAATACTCATTATTCTTAAATCTATCTTCTTATGCTAGGCATGTTTTTGATACATTTCTTTCATCCTTTTTGTTCCTGTTGAACTATTATCTTTGTTCATCTCTGCATAAAATATGTTTCTGCTCCAGATGCTTTAAAGACTGTCTCTTTATCACAAATTCTTAGAAATGTGATTATAATGTGCTTTCGTATTTTCCTTTTCACTTTAACACTTCTCGATTCATTGACTTCTTCACTCTGTGTTTACAGGTTTCATCAAATTTGGTAAATGGTTAGCTATTATTTTGTCAAGTATTTACCCCTTTCCTTTTCAGATTTTAATCACAAACTTTGAATTATCTTGATGACATGTAGTAGGCAACAGAAGACTTGCTCATTTTGTCAGGATCTTCTTTTTTCTTTTTGTGCTTTCAGTAGTCCCGTGGAAATGTGTTTAATCATATGAACTTTCTTTCTATACCCTCTAATTTTCTATTCACTACTTCCAATGAATTCCCACAACACCTTTTTGTGCCTAGACATTCTCTTGCACTCATGGCCTTTTCCATCCTTTATTTTTTCCATATTGTATTTGTAGTTTCTTTGCATCTTTGATCATGTGGAACAAACTTAGAGCAACTGCATCTTGTTCTTTTCCACTAATTCTGTTATTACTTCATTTGAACGTGTTTGTCCATGAATTTTATGTAATTATCAGTGTATTTCTCTATTTCTTTTAGAAGCAATATTTTTGAATATGGATATTATAGATTCCTGTTTCAGGGTATATGTGTCAAAATTTCTTTCAAATGCATTTGCTACTTCATATTTAGCATCTATGCTACTAGAATTTTATATTTTTATTCTACAATTGATGTTTTTCAGCAATTAAAAAATGTTTGTACATTCTTCCTAAAATCATTTTTTTCTGTTCCAAATTCTCTTTTATTTCCTCTTGAAACAAGCGATAAAGCAATTTAAAGTGATTTTAAGAGTACAGATGTTTCATGGATATTAAACCATATATGTCAAAACACCCAAATTCATTGTAAAGACTATGTATTACATTTGTATATTAATAAAAAATAGTGGGGAAAAACATAAATTTAAAGCTTATCCTTCATATTAAATTGCATATGTATATTAAACTATTTAAAGCTTTGTCATGTAGGTCTGGTTTTACTTCTCATTTGTGTTTTTAAAAAGTATTTTTTACAGTTTGAATAATGTATGCTACTTTATAGGCTATTTGTATATTGTCATTAGAGAATGACAATGTCTAATGTCTAATGGCAATGTCATTAGACATTGAAGATATTTGTTATTGGTAATATGCATTTTATGTTTGGCTTTTTTCTTTTTTAATATATTCTGTCTGTCTGCCAAATTTTCTAACTACTTATACATATAGTCCATGTTTCCTCTAAATCTCTAAATAGATTTATCACATCTGTTTTAAAATCCTTATCTAATATTTTAAATACTGGAACTCATTCAAAAAATCTCTAATTCCTCTAGATATTTACATAAATGTATCATATCTATTTTTAAATCCCTATGAAATTATTTTAAATACTGAATCTGGTTACTCTGACTCTGTATTCATTTGGAATCAATCACATATTCTTGCTTGTTTGCATATTTCTCTGTCAGTATGTTGAACATTGTGTATGACTCAACAGTGAAGATTAAAGTAAACTCACTACCTTTAGTACAAGTGGGTCTGGCTTCAAACATCTTCAGGGAACAATCAGGGCCGAGAGGGCATGGAATTTGAGCATGGGTGTATCTTCAGAGGTTATTTATTTATTTATTTATAAAAGACCAGTCCTTATCTTTTAGAAGTAGGAGAGATCTTCCTTTGTTTTTCGCAGGGCTGCCTGCTTTGAGGTCACTGGGCAGGTTTTTTTTTTTTTTTTTTTTTTTTTTTTTTTTTTTTTTTTTTTTTTTTTTTTTTTTTTTTTTTTTTTTTTTTTTTTTTTTGAAATTCCTAGTCACATTGTGGATACTCTGCTTCTCAATTCCTCCGCACTTGTCTCCAAGCCTAAGAAGTCTTCACAACACACATTCACGATGTTTGTGTCTGCAGAGAACTGCAGACTCAGTCAACACCTGGGTCTTTCCCTCAGCCTGTGGTGTACTTCTGCTGCCCTCTGTGGGAAACAGGAAGACACTGGCTGTGAAATGCAGGCTCCTCCTCTGTTCCCGCCCCTCTCTCATTTCTCTTTACCCTCATTCTTCTTCTTTTTCCTCTTCTTCTTCCTCTTCTTCTTTTTTCTTCCTCTTCCTCTCTCTCTCTCCCTCCATCTCTTTCTCCTTCCCTCCACTTATCAGAAAAAGTCAGGTGACTTCTTTTCTCTCCAACTACAATTCTGGCCAACTCTATACTCTGTCATGAGCTACTGTCTTGTCAATAACTATCAGTAAGGCGGAGAGAAATTAGTTCAATTTAATAAATATGAAATGACTAGCTTCTCTCTGTCATGGGCTGTGGTAAAGCTGGGAAATGAAAAGAACCTATGCCCTGCCTTCATCCTGAAAGAGCGACTCCTGGGTAATACGCTTTGCCCTTGAGCTTGAGGAGAGGCTACTAGGTAGAGAGGTGATCCCAGGGGCTCAGTGCCCTGCAGGGGAGGTGGAGAGTCCTTTCTGGGAAAGGAAGGGAGGTGTTCTGTTAGTTCTTCTAAACATTCGATAATGGGTGAAGGAAGAATTGTGAGGAACAAAGGTGAGAAAGGCAGCAGAAAGGAGACAAAAAGAACTCATATCCATATTTAAGCGAGCTTTAAGTCACCTCTTATCCTCTGAACTGGATGAGCACTTACTTTGAGACACAGTGTTATGCAGAATTTTCCATATTACAAGTACCCGAGGGCTATAGAGGATGCAAAGAAGACTTCCTCAAAGAAGGCTAATAAGGCCCAAGGCCCATATGAACTGCAGACCATGGATGAGAGGTTGGAAAACCTTAAGGTATCAAAATAAAAAAATAAAATAAAAAATAAAGCAAACAAAATCCTCCTTCCTCTGAAGTTGGTCAACACAGACCACTTTATTTTTAAAAGAAAGAAAGCTTCAGAAAAAAGAAAAAGATATTTTTTGAAAGATTCAGTTAGTTGTATAGATGTAACCTGACCTCACTCAGTGAAACAGACATTTTGTTCATGTTCCCCTTCCTTCCTGAAGGTGTGTTCTCTTTGTCATTCTGAAATGCTTCCCTTTGCGGCATACTCTACAACCCTCTATACAATAGCCTATGTATTTTGACTGAATTTTTCATCCAAGACACACACACACACAAAAAAAAAAAAAAAAAACCAACAACATGTGTTGGCATCTATTTGTGGTGTGGTGTTAAGTCCCAGCTACAGTGACAACATGACCAAGGTCCTGCCTCAGACTTGCTTGGCCCAGGTCCCTCTGTGGTCAGTTTCCCAGGATGTAACACTGCTGTTCTACAACCCATGGCTTTTGCACTCTGCCTTTGTCTTTTCTACTTTGAACAATCTTCATCTAAATACTGATTATGCATTTTACATGAGAGGAAACAGAACCTTTGAGAAAGTCACACAGCTACTACACAGGTGTACAGCACGGAGGACAAAGCTGTTACACTCATGCCACTCGACATAAAATTCTTCCCTCACCAATTCCTGGGGGCTCCAACTCAGTGTCCTATAATTCACTTCTATTTCAACACTGTCTACCTAAAGACAGCATGAGCTCCTCACACTGCTGCTAATGCTGCAGATGTCAACCTTGAGGCATCTTTGGAACTTCCAACTGACCAATGTTAAACTGGGATTTTCCACAACCTTCTTTTCAGGTTCGATCATTTATAAAAGGATACGATGCTATAAAAGGATACAATTCAGGAACAGTCCGAGGAAGAGAGGTGTGGTACAGTGCACAGGTGAGGGACACAGAACTTCTTTTTCCTTAAAGCATGTCTTCCATGTGACCAACAGCTCAGAAGTCCTCCAAACACTACTCTTTAGGATGTTTAATGGAAGCTCCATTCTATAGACATTGGTCATTGATAACAACAACTTACGCCCCTTTCTGAAAATTCTGACTATCTAGTCACAGAATGATTTCCACTCTTGGAACCCGAGCCACCAATCATCTCGTTAGCATACAAAAGATGCATACGAGGTATTTTAGAACTTGAGTATAAGGAAACGATTGAATGCAAATTGTTTTGTGTCATAAGTCATCACATCACAGGTAGAATTTCCCAGACCAGGAAGCGTGTCTGCCTGGGGATCTCAGGGCAGTTCTCTGTCACTGGGTGTGAGCTCTGCTTGCCCCTTTTCATTTTTTCTTCAAAGACTAAAACACCCAGGACGCCTACATCTTGATCTTCCTTGCAACTGTATTGAGGTCCTCCTGGTCCCAGAAATATGCTTAATCCTACCTGTACATACCCCGCTGAGCATCTCTTTGCAAGAATGTGTCTAATTCCTATTCTTAGTCCTGGGGGTTGAGCCAGCTCACTTCTCATTCTTTCTCTTTTCCAATAAAGAAACTGGGTCCCAATAAAGAAACACGAAGTGAGATTTTGGGACTAGATTATCCACAGAATTTGTTGCAGTTTTTAAGTTAGCAATCAGTGATAATCTATAAAATCTGTAGTCTTTATTTTTCTTAGCTTCTGAGGGGAAACGCCTGTTTTAATATTCAAAACAATTGCAAGTGGTCTGGCCCCTCAGATTCAGTGCTTTCACAGAACTTGCCCCTGTCTATACCCTTTCTCTTCCTACTCAAGGCCATATTGAGCAAACGTCACTCCTCAGCCATGTTGAACCTCTGAGGTCCTACTGGCCTTAGCCAGCAGTACCAGGAGTGGAAGAAGCTAGCCCAGCCTGCAAGGGATATTTCCATTAACGGGAAGCTTGCTCGAAAAGCAAGTTCTCTGATCCCATCTTAGAAATACTGATACAAAACTTGGGTGGTACGATGAACCACTAGTGTTTAATTAATCCTTCCAGGCAGGGAACCCCAGTCAGGGCACAGACTGCTGCTGGTAGGTGGTCTGATGAAAGCTTGATCCACAGCAGGAGGTAAGTGGCAATGGGGCAGCATGCAAAGCTCTATCTGCATTTACAGCCTCTCCCTACAGCTCCTACTACCTCTGTGTTCTGCTGTCTGGGCAGATCAGCAGTGGCATTGGATTCTCATTGGAGTGGGAACCCTACTGTGACCTGCACACAAAAAGGGTGGGGGTTGCATGCTTTTTGAGCAAATGTGACATCTGGTCACCTGAGGTGAAGCTGAGGCAGGAACACTGGTGCCATCCCTCCCAACTCCACTGTCCCCCTCTTAGTCCCTGGAAAGACTGTTCTTCACAAAGCAGTTTCCTATTTAAGGTGATTCTGGGGTCACTAAGGCTTCAAACCACTGGTGTAAAGTGTAATAAACACAAGGATTCCTATGAGCACACCAAACCCTGTTGGAGAAAACAGGAACTACACATCAACTAGTATTGTTAGGGCTAGTTGGAAGTTTCCTAAGAAAAGATGATACTGGTGCTGGAATCAGAATGACACTGCAAAGCAGTGGAAGGGACCAACATTCTGGAAAAGGAAGTGCACACAGGACAAGCACGAACTACGTAGAAAATCGCCAGTAACTCAGACCAAGTTGCCAGATATAAAGTAAGGCATAGCAGGGAATGGGACGGGAAAAGTGGACAGGGATGCCATCACAAAAGACGGAGAAACACAAGGGTCAGGCTGCCTCTTCCAGAGAGATCACCTCGTGTTCAATACATTGAGGAATGGGTCTGAGAGAGTGGATGGGGTCCCCCACCACTATGGGTATGTGGAGGAGCCCATTTTATATGACTGCAATAAAGTACCTAACTAATGCAAAATAATTTTTTATTTTCAAAAAGTAGACTTACTTTGGCTCACAGTTGGGGAAGATAAACATCTCCAAGAGCACAGAGAGGACTGTGATGTTCCCTCATTGGATTGTGTGGCTTCACATGGCAGGACCCTATGTTAGGGTACACAAATCACATCTTGGCAAAAGAAACCAGGAAAGGTGGCTGGGACAAGGTGCAGGCTTTTCATAACAACCTCCTTATAAGAAGAAGACAAGAGTCTCAGCAGAAATACCTTAACCCCTCCCAAACCCTCCCCCCTTGCCCAGAGAACCTCAAGAGGTCCCGCGTCTGAATGTCCCACCACCACAGTGGGGAACAGGCTTCCAAGTGCTGGACTTTGAGAAACAAACCCCAGGGAAAGGTGTGATCAAAGGTGTGAACCAGAAAAGTAACAGTGGAAACTATGAGAAGTCACAGAGTCGGGAGGGATTTATAAGTCAGTCGACAGAGGTGGCTCTGACGTAGCTTCTGATTTGCTAAATGATGGAATCATTTACTGAGGCAAAGACCTCAGGGGAGAATTAACGTTGGAGGGAATCATGATAGTTTATGTTGAGACACTGAATCCCAAGTACCTAAACTGTTATATGTGGTGCTGTGGTTCGGATCAGAAGTGTCCCCAAAAGCCCCATGTATTTGGATGTAGTGGAATAACTGTGGAGCCACGTGTTATTGGGAGATAGGGCCTGACTGGAAGGGGAGGATGCTTGGGGTCTGACCTGGAGGGATGCTGTCAATTTGTTGAGAATGGGGGCAGGGAGCCCAAGGCAGAGTGTTCAGGTGCGAAAGTTACTGACTTGGGGGTCAGCAAACGAGGGAAGGGAACCAGCCTGGCATGGGGGTGGGAGTCAACTGGCAGCTGGAGTAATTAAAGGAGTTAAGATGAAACATTGCTACAGCTTATTTTTAGAAAAAGCTCTAACCTCATCTTCAACTTGGCTCCTGTTTGACTTGGTTTCTGTCTGCAATGCCTTGAGCAGCTCTCCACCTCTGCCATGCGCCTTCACTGATGCCTGCTGCTCCACGAACCGAATGTGCGAGATTTTCTGAAACTGTGAGCTAACAAATCTTTCCTCTGTTTAATTGTGGGCATCGGGTATTTTGTCCCAGCAACAAATAAGTAACTAAGACATGTGTCTATCTATGTACATATCTATGTACTTCATTTACCAATAAGTACAGTGTATAATGATTATGAGCTATAGTAATAATATCACTTCGCCCATACTCATTTTTACACGCATAAACGTTTTAATCTTCACTACATTATGTGGTAAAAAGTGGACTGAAAACATACTGCAAGACAATTTATCTTCTTTGTTAAGAAAAGGTGGGTTAATGTGAAGAAGATGAGAAAAAGGGAATCTTGGAGCCCACGCGGAAAACTAATCTCACTACAGAAGTGACTTCCCTTTGCTATTAAGTTACAGGTTTCTTTTGGACTGTACATTGAATGCCCCCCACCCCCACCCCCATTTTTTACATTTTTTTCTAAAACACAGTGTTAATTCATGTATCTGTGCTTTTGAAAAAGTTCAACTTTTCCCAAAAGGGGGGCGGGGGCATCAGTCTTTGCTAAACTTGCAATGTGTGGGCTGAATTTTGCACTGAACCTCATCAGGTAGAAAGTGTGTAAACTGGGGAAAGTCATACCCCAAAAGGCTGAGGGAGGAATTTGGAAGCTAGTGGCATATCAATCCTCTTCTTCCGTGCTGACCCAGTCCAGTGCATACGTGCAAACGTGGTGTTTTAAAGGGCGATAATTTGTGCATATGGGTCTTTTCTCCCTGAATAAATATGGCAGAACTCCATGAAGTTGAAATATTGCTCACCTTTCTTTTTAAATGGAACATTTCTTCCAATCAGCAAATTCTTATTCCTTGGAGCTTAGAATAAAAGTTAATAAAGGATTAGTTTCAAAATATCACATGGACAGGCTTTGCTTAAAGTTTACCTAGAGCTCTTTTTCAATTTTCCCCTTTTTAATTTTTTTATCTCAGAACATTCCTGCACTTATAAAAAGCAATATGAAGACAGCACTTCTGAAGCCCTCATCCCATCTCCCGCACTCCAAGATCATTTATTTTCATTAAACCTTAGGAATTGATTCTTTATCTGCAAATATTTTAAAGGTCAAAAAGCCGAGGCAGAGTTAGGTCGAACAATTTTTTCAAGATCACAATGTTACCAAAATAATAGAGCTCTAACTCCAACTCAGGTGGTCTGACAAGCATTTGTGTACTTTCTGTCAAATACTTTGCATGGAACAAAAAAAAAATTAACAAATTCAAAAGACTGAACACAGAGTGAGAAATTGTAATCACAACATAATGATAGATAAAAGGCTAATTTCCTTAACTTTAAATAACATGCAACGTTAAGAAGAAAAAACATGAACAACAGAAAATAAAAACTGTCAGAAGATGTAAACAAGCAACTTACCATTTTCAGAAAAAAAAGCAAAAAAGCACATCAAAAGATGTTCCCCATCAGCTGCCACTAAGAGCATACAAATCAGATATCCACAAAGGAAGGATCTGTCTCTTTTTTAGAAAAACAAAACAGAAAAATCTTAATGATTCTCAATACCAGTGAGTGGGTGGGCAGGAAGAGTCTGTCATCACAGGTGGTATGACTGTAAGTTGGTTCACACTTCTGGAAAGTAATTTGGTGATGCCTATTAGAGTGAAAATGTGCATAAACCGTGACCCAGCAAGCTGATTGTTACAGTACAAATGCGTTTTTCCAAATTACCTTCCTCAATGCTATTAACACAATGGGTGAGAGAGGCAGCTCCCTTACACTGTTGTGTCCAAGAGCAAGAGCCAGGAGATGCATAACTTGTAATTGAATAGGCTCCAGAAGTTTAAGACATATAAATTTGATGAAATATTACTAAACTATCTCAATTCAGGTAATATGCTAGGTCTCTTTAAAAATAATTTGTTTTAAAAGCAGAAAATAATCAGTATCATTTGATCCCTTTTGTATAGTTTTCCCCTGCTAGCAAATTCAATACATGATTTCCAGGGGGGCAGGCAGCCCCAGGATCTGAGAGGACTGGGAAGGCCGCTGGGCACTGCTGTCTGGCTACTGCGCACAGATGACCTGCTCCCTTGGTTGCAGATGGAGGCCACCTGCCGTCTGGACGCACAATCAGTGTGTAGGAATCATGGCGAGCCTTTCCCAAGTGGTGGAACAAAAATAAGAAGGCTGTCTGTTTGTCCAAGGAGACCCAGGTACCATGTCTCAAACACATGACCAACAGACCAGCCACCTGGCTCCTCGCACTCATGCTCCTGTAAGTATCCCTAATAAACTCATTGGCTCACCAAGTGGAGTCTGGTGTGATCATTACATTGGCCTGTTGTCTGTGTCTATCTGGGGTGAATACGTGTTTGTTCACAGCCCTCCAGGGAAAGCTTGAAGCACTCTCTTTCAGTTTACTTAGATTCTTCAGTCCTTGTCCTTCAGGAGCCCCACTTTTTTATTTCCCCACTTGCTTGTGACATAGCGGTCCTTGTTGTCCTCTTTTGATGTCTGCCAGGTGGCCTGTTTTCAGGCCTCACGGAGGTAACTTAGGGAGACAACCTGGCAGCTCCCAAAACTGTCTGCTGCGCACATGGAGCTACCTGCCTGAGTCAAGGCAGTCTCACCTGCACACAAGGTAAGTTCAATATCTTTTAACGTGATGGAGATGCATTTGTCTTCTTGGGTCCCTTGCTCATCATGAGTTCATGTGGGGTTAGGGTGGGTGCTCCATTCTGCACTATGACAAGGTTACCCTGGCCACTGAGGCTCCTCCACATCCTGGCAGCATTGCTTGGAAGTCATGACGTCCTGGGGAAGGGGAAGGGGAAGAGTGTTTTGGAGGATCTCATTTGCAAAAGCTTTGTCCGAGTTAACAAAGGTCACTTCCAAGCCGGGTAGAATCAGCCCGGTGAGCCACTTAATTGCAAGGATAGGAAAGTGTAACCCATGTTGAATGGACCTGGAAGGAAAGGAACCTCATGTACAGGAAAGACCCAGAAGGTGAAATGCAAATAGGACCAACACACGTACTCTCACCCTTTCCTTCACATTAGAAACGGAGATATGCCACGCAATTTTAGAGGGTAAGATCCAGAGGAGGAGATGAGAGCAGAAATCCCTTCCGCACCCAGTCAGCCTGAGGGAAACCACGCACGCCAGACCACAGTGGTGCCCTAGGCTGGTAAGTGCCTCGCCCTGATGGGAGGAAGCAAGGCCTGAATCCCAGCTCGGGTGCTCACAGGTGATGCGGCTGCAGATTACATTCCTCACTGTGGCTTAATTTCCTTATTTGTATAAGGAAGGCCATGAGATTCACTTTTCTAGGCTTATGAGAAGCCAATTCACATATACACATTATATTCAATATTTTATAATATACTTTATATAATCATTAGCTATGAAAATGCTGATTATTAATCAATTTTACATTACTACATTGATCTTCTTGGGAATATGGTTAAGCTAAAAGTTAATGACAAGAGAGATTTTTTTTTTTTTTTTGCCCTGCGAGGTGGTAGCTGTCCCATCTCTGAAAGACACTGAATCAGGGTCCCAGAAGGGCAACAGGTCACCGGGCTCACATTTAAAGGGGTCATGCTGAACAGCCCTTTGACCCCACGCAAGGTGCCAGCGACCCAGCCTCTATCTCACTACTGCTACCTTGTGACAGGGAGATTGGAAGTTTCTGCCTTGGGCTGAGGGATGGCTTCAGTTCCCCCCCCCCCCACCCCGCCTCCAACCTCCTGACCTCAGGGCATGCTTACCAGGGCTGAGCTCTTAACCAGCCTCCCAGAAGCACTTTCATAGCAAAATAAGGATGTCACAGAGGCATGGGTGTGGAAGGCAGCACTGGGTTCCAACGACATTTAATTTTAAAATTAAATGGCTTGTGATCTATCTCTTGTTTGATTATAAAATGTGACAGAGATTCGTTGTGACACATATTCAAGGAAATATGCTAATTAGATGGTTAGGTGTAACATTCTTTTTGTTTCATTTGGGGTTTATTTCAGCCTTTTTGGATGAATGAAATGTCTTAACTCCGGGTGGATGAGGCTCACAGCCTTGCTCTTTCAAGTCTGGCAGGGACAATTTTTGAAACCTAGTGGCCTACTGGGTGATTTGGGGGTTTTACAGGGTGCCTCTGTTCCCCTCAGTCTGGCGCAGCCATCCTGTCCCCAAGAAGCATCTTTCCTTAAACTCATCCTGGCTTCCCCTGGCTTCCCAGACACCTGCTTCTCTCTGAGACCCTCTGTGCGCCCGCCCACTCAGAGCCTCACTATCAGGTTGACCCAGCTTGCTGTTCTCCACACCTAGGCACTTCCCCCTCTGCTGGTGACACCATCTACGAGTGCTTTACTATTATTTATTTCCTTATAAGTACAAGCTTTAGTTCAGATTTTACTTGCCTTTTAGCTGCTCTTCAAATTTGATAGAAACATGAACTCCAGAGTGCAAATAAGTAATGCATTTGCATTGCCTTTTCAGATACACGAGGGGCTATCTGAAGGTTTACAGTCACCACTCTAATCCCTGTTCTTACTAATCTGGGATTTCAAAAAACCAACCAATCAATGGGAATTAGAAGAATGATTACTGAGCTCAGGATAACATCAAGCCCTGGGGAGCTTGCAAGTAGATACGGCACGTCAGATCAGAATGCGGCTTCACCGCACAGCAATGCCGGTCTCGGTGACAACTTCAAGACAGCACGGTGAGAGGACAAGGGACGAGCCCATTCAGCCAGCTCACTCCCATCGCACACCCTTCGTCACTCTTGGCAGAACTTGGATCTAAATGATCCACTAAGACTCATTCCTTCTTGACTTTGCAGAGGACAAAAAAATAAAAATAAAAAGCAGGCTGTTTTGGAATATACCTTGAAATTTGACTGGTGTATATATCAGCCATCAGCCAAATGAAAGGGTCTAAGATGGGCTTTACAATATTAGCCGTAAAAGTGAAATTTGAACATGTGACTATTTTTAAAGCAGTGGAAGTATCTTAGAAAGTGCAGAAATCGTTTTCTTTCCTTTTCTTTTTCGTTTTTTGCAGACAGCCAAGACATTAAAACTGTTTTTAGAAGGCAACCTGTAAACCATTCTGCCATTCAGTCATAAGTTTAGCTCACTCACACGTGTGTGCAAGGGAAAGAGAGCATGAGGAGCCATTGTCACAACTGTCTCCTTTCTGCTCAATTTTTGATTTGCTGGAAAATTTTTAGTGGATGATTTTTATGTGGGAAAGAGAATAATTTAAGTCATGATGTGTTCTGCAAGTGTGCCCCTTTACCTCACCTGTATACAAACAGGTGTACACTTTGAGCATGTGTGAATGAATGTCCCCTCAAAGTCACTCTGGGATGTCCTCAAAATCACTCTGCAAGCAGTGTGCTAACAGCAGGTTCAACAGGGATGCCATGGGCAGGTTAACAGAATCATTAGATTGCTTCTCCAGCTTCAGCATTCACTTTGAACCTGTGATTTCATCCCTGGAAAGAGTGTTACAGTGCTAATGCGGGCCTGCATTTCAGACTCACAGGAACAGGTAGAGATCCTCTAGTAATTTCCTCAAGGCCACGGGAGGGGCCTGGAGGCACATGCGGTGCTGAATTCTGGTGCTGTGGTCTCCCTCGGAGCTCTAAGATGTAATAACATGGTCTTTTAGTTTGCAATACCAGCACCTGAGGAGGCTGAGAAGGAATTCCGAGTTTTAGCCCAGCCTGAGTAACTTAGAGACTTAGTGAGACCCTGTATCAAATAAACAATAAACATCTGGGGATGTAGCTCAGAAGCAAGGTCTGGGGAAAGCTCTGGGGTGCGATCCTCAATACAAGAAAAAAAAAATTTAGTGATTTGATAAATTCATGTACCTTGAAATATGAGTGTGTTTTTATGGAGAGATATAGTTTTAATGATGACTTCCTCAGGTAAACAACGTTCTGAGACTTGCAGTTGTTAAGTGTGGAGCTTTGCATGGGGGGGGGGGTGGAATTTTATTTGCACATTTAATGTAGAAAAAGTGATAGCGAGGAAGGACTCACAGCAGAAGAAAAATGAAAAAGTTCCTTATTGCAGTAGCAGCCAATGCCGCGGGCGAGCCCCCTTCCCACCCCTGGCTGAACCTCGGTTTTGTGGACTCTAACCTTTCTACTGTGTACACTTGTTCCCAGTACTATGAGAGAAGTGATTAAAGAAGCATATTTCTCTTTACAGAAATTTCCTGAGCATCCACTTTGAGAAATCCATCTCCAGTTGTCAAATCTCTTCTAGTTGGTATAAAAACTATGATTCATATCACATTATATAAAGTGCATTGTACTATGAATGGACGGGTATTTTCCATATAGATCTCTTGATCTATGCCAGAAACTGGAGAGGACTTTTCTATCTCATCTTAAATGCATTTTCTGTAATAAAAAAATGGCAATGAGAACAGTTCAATCATATGAAGTGAAAACATAAACATATTTTCATTATATATTGAGAGTCAATTTGAAACCACAGAAGCAGGTCACACCGATCTGTCAACAGGCTTCCCAGGGACTGTGCAGAACGCAGGCGGGAGGCACAAGGACTCCCTGCTGGCCGTCCCTCTACTCACTGCGGGCGTTGCTTTCCACCCTCAGTGCCCCGCTCCTTGATCTTGAGTCCAGTCTGGCCTCTCCTGCTTCTTCCGTGGAAGAATTCGCAAGTTTCCACAGGCCGGCATGTTGGATGTGAAGAGATCTGAGAATAGATGAGAAGGGAGACACACACGTATTCCGTACTTTGGCGAAGCATTAAAAGTGACCCTAGCCAATGATCTAAGCAAAGTGGCAGGAGGACGACAGGGCACGTTGTGCAATGACTTGACGGTGAGGAGAGGTAAGATGCACGCCAGCCCCCACCATGGTCACGTTGACAGCACCTGTGGAGCCCCCCCAGCCTGCCGTGAAGGGTGTGATTGTGGAGCAGGTTGTTCATGGCGTCGCGGCTGGGTCTCCCTGTCCTCTCTTCTCTTGACAATGTATACCTCAATCTGAGACTGCATTTTCAACTGAAACTTATTGTAGCAAAACAGCAAGTCTTCATCACAGGCTCAGAGTAATTGCATTTTATTTCAATAATTTGTTATCATAAATATTATTTTCATGTGATTTATCTACAAAATAATACCATTGAACAAACTATAAATTTTACATGTCATAATATCACTGGTATAGATAACAATTCATGCATAAACTTATGAGAAACTATTAATAAAACAAAAAATATAAATCATATGTAACATCTCATCACTATCAATTTAATTTTTTATTAAAAGGTAATGTTGACATAAATGTTGAGATAAGATTTTTCTATATCCAAACTAAATTTCACTTTTTTTGACAGGATCAAAACTTTAATGATACATATATAACATTTATAGTAGTACTGGGGACCAAGCCCAGGGTTTTCAAACTAGAGACATCCCCAATCTATTTTTATTTTTTATTTTGCAACAAGGTCTTGCTAAGTCACTAAGTTGCCCCGGTTAGGCTCAAAATTGTGATCCTCCTGCCTCAGCCTCCCAGAGTGCTGAAATTCCAGGCCTCCAGCACTGCTCCCAGTCCTGTGATTTTGATTTTTAGGAGATGATAAGGAAAAGATATTCCCACTTTGCATCATCAGTAAGCATAATAATCCAGAAAGTAGAAGCATGATAGTAACTTATTTCTAGCTTTCAGTAGTCACTACATTTGTTTTGTGAAAACTGGATTTTTAAATGTACTTCTTGACTGTAACTGAATTTCAATATTAAAATCATCTAACAAAGTTTGTTAGAGCCATGACCTCCTTTCATCTATACACACATTTTGAGTGTTTACATGTTTTGAGGGATCATTTGGACCTCAGGGCTGTGTGTATGAGTAAGCTGTGAGTCTGGCCCTGAATCTGATCTGCTCCATTGATTAGAGTAAAAATACCAAATCAGCCCTTGTCAGGCAGTTGTTAAGTGCTGAGTGGTGCAATGTGGAGATGAGGGGCTCCGAACTTTGGGCTTCAAGAGAGGGTTTCTGGGAGAAGTCAAAAACATGTTAGGAGGAATGAAATCTCAGGACCCTTGGATTCACAATTATCTACCACTTCTGTCTATAATGCGACCTCCTGTAGGACCCTTGTGTGACCAAGGTATGGTGTACTGCATTCCCTTGACAAACTCATACTGAATGAGTGGATGAATGAATGAGTGAGGGAGTGTGTGCGTATCTACATCTGCAGGTTTCATTGTCTCAAACCATGTCTGCTCATTAATCTTAGTCTTCCGGTCCAGTGTCTCCTCTATCTTAGCAAACTCCCAAGATATGAACACGAATGAATTCATACAGATAGTTGCAGGAGGACTTATAATGCTTTAAGCACATGATGTGCAAAACACAGTTTGATTTAAAGAGGCAGAGGTGTCAGTGTGATACTTACATCCAAGCATGAAACAGCTGAGGTTAAGTTTGAACAGAACCAGCTGAAGGGTCTCCTTGGAAGGGTCTCCTTGGCCGTGGGTGCTCAGAAGCAGGGCGCATGCTCTCCCTGTTCCCTGCCGGTGTCTTGCTAAAGCCACCTGTCACAGGTGCCTATACAGTTCATGTATATGCCTTGATGGGAGGCAGATATCCCATGGTAATTAATCAGTTGTGACTGTTCCTTGATACCCCTGGGCACATATAGTTATCAGAGCATCTGTTAGAACAGATAGAAAGAAAACATGCTCCAGAAGGAAGAGAATGGAAGGGAGAAGGCAGTCGCAACTGTCCTCGCAGGGCCCTGAGCAAGCACAGAAATGGGCTTCTGGGATCAGCACGTGGCACCTTGCTGGAGGGTGGAAGCAGGTAATTGATTAGAAGATTGCCTTCTTCCCTCTTCGTTGAGAAGTAATAGGAGAGGTAGGAACAAGTCACTTTTGGGGCCATCTTCCTCTCAGTGATTTATTTTCTGTAAAAAGCCTCATGCCATTAGTCTGGAGGGGAAAGGCTAAAATAGTATCTACAGGATTGAGAAGCACAAGATAGATTTCAGAGAGGGAGGAGTGTATGGGAGAGAGGCGCTCCCGGGAGAGACGTCAGTGTTTCTGTTTCTACCCATCTAATCTCTATCAGTTTATCTATCTATCTATGCATCAATAAAATAAAACATAAAAATAGCAATCATTTGTAATGAGCTTGAACTAGTCTCTCCAGAGGAAAGCGTGTTTGCTTATGTCTGCAGTTACATTCAGCATGGCAAAATCAGGGCCATTTCTAGCATGACAGAAATAGGTCTGTGTTGTATGTACTGTTACACTAGTGTTCATTGCATTTAATTTGTTTATTCATTCTCTGTGATGTCACAATTGATTTCTCTGTGCAGTTACTGAGTTTGCATAGTTGTGTCTGTACTGCTGTATCTCTTCTCAGAGTGTCCTAACCTCTTTAGAAAGCTATGATATTAGAAATCGCAGCTTTCCCAAGATCTTTTCTTCCTCACCAAACCCAGTGTCATTGTTTACTCTACATCCTCAAACATGCTTGCCTTTCTGTGCCACCCCGTTGCCCTCTGAGTTGGATAGGCATGGCTTGGGCAGAGGAACAAGAGGACTTGGAGTCAGATGGCCATGCTCTCAGACTCCACCCGGCCACAAATAATACAAAGTTAAGTGAGTTTCTCACTTTCTTCAGGGCTTTGCTTCCCAATATCAATTCTTCCAACCACTTCACACAGTTGCTTTTAGAAGTAATAAATAATAAGTCTTGCCAGGCTGCACGGTGTGAGCCCATAATCCTCCACCAAGAGGCAGAGGCATGAGGATGAGAGATCTGAGCTTAGCTCAGGTAATGTGGCAAGACCTTGCCCCTAAATGAAAACTGAAAAATGGGCCCAGAGATGTTGCTTAGGGGAAGGTCTTGAGCCCGATTCCCACTACCCCCCTCTTGTCCCTTCTCTCTCTCATACACACACATGTGCAAGCACACACAAATAGAAATAACATTATGTCATATGTACAAAGTGAATGGTAAATATCATGCATCTTCATCATTACTAATAGTAGAATTTGTGGTTATACCACAAACATATTTGAGGTCAAAAGCTTTGTGTTTATTTACAAAGCTGATAATGATCTCAGCTAGTGCCAAGTAGTAAGGCTCCGGGACTACAAATTCATGTACAGGGCTGAGGTATTTATGGAGCACTCTCAGACAGAAAGAGGCATCCTCCATACTGACAGAGCTGTGTATGATGCAGGGTGGCTCAGGTAGGGGGAGGCACTGGGTGGTCCAGACAGGACCAAAGCTGGATGGAGTCAGGCTGTCTTTAAGGGCAAAAGCAAGAGTCTAGCCAAACAGTGGAATTAAGAGACAGAAGCCCTAAGCATGCAATCCATCTACCGAGTCCAAATAAGGTTGGACAAATGAGGCCGAGAGGTGGGAGAGTGGGGCTGGATATCAAAACAAGGTCTGTGATGAGAAGTATGAGATATCACACCGTAGTTGTCAGATGTCTCCCTCTCCTCGGTGCTAACAGAAATTCAGCCATTGTCCTTTGCAGTGGTTTAGATTTAGAATGTCCCCCGAAAGCTTCATGTACCTAGAAGGTGAGTGGATTACGGGGCTAACTAGATCAAGTGGATTAATCCATTGATTTTGTGTGCTGCTAAGCGATGGGGCCTGGAGAGGCAGAGCAGAGCACTGAGAGCACGGCCAGAAGAGGGCGTTCTTGCCCCTGGCTTCCCTCCACTTGCTGGGCTTCCTGTCTTGCTGTGCCATGAATTACTTCCAGGGTAGGCCCTCCACCAGGCCATTGCCCCTGACTAGAAATAGACTGAAGAAGCCAAATTAATGTTTTGCTTTTTCAAGTTGTGGCTGTTGAGTCTTATGTCATAGAAATCAGAAAGTAACTAAGACATCCCTTGGGAACCGTTCCTCATTCTCCCACCCCCTCTACTCTCCCAAGGAAATGGCTGGGTAAAGCCATCTCATTTCAACATGTGCCCCAGGGTCAACCACTACAATCCTGTAAGGAGATAAGAAGACAAGGGACTATGGGGTTGGGATTTTCATTCCTCCGGCTTGTGCTTTTCAAGGTGGGCTGTGCTACCAATGCTCCATGTCATGGCGTTGCTTATGGCAATCTGACCCATTCAATTGCCTTTGGGGTCACAGCTATTGTGCCCTTTGTTTTTCCATGCTGGACGTGACTGCATGTTCTTCTACATTCTTTGTATATCCCTGTGAAGTGCTATTTTGTAATGAAGCCTGTTTAATAACCTTACTTAGAGGGCCCCATTGTTGAGATGAAACCTGAGACTCCAGAGTCTGCTGGGGGAGAAGTATGGCTAGCACTCAGGGAATACTTGAACACCGAGAGTAGACACGGTTGGCTGGGGAATCACGCCCTTCTCTCTATAAGCTCACTCCTCTGGCATCTCTTGGTCACCACACTCATCTAGGAGATTTACACCCTTATTTACCTAAGTATAGAACAGATCTGGTTTAATAACAAGGAGGTTGATCGCAGAGGCTTAGCAGTAGCAGGTAAACTGAGTGACTTCACTAAGCTTTAAATTTCCCCTAAGGTAAATGTAAAAACTTGTGACATCTGTCACTTTTCTATAGAAAAGCATGTGTGAACACAAAGTGAAATCAAAGGGTAGTAAGTATTCTGAAGTAGGTAAGTTCCTGTGGTGTCAGGTGTAAAGAGTCCTAGGCATCCCTGGACTAAGGGCTTCATAGAATCAAGATATGAGGCAGCTTAGATTAGACCTGTTTGCCTCATTCTTCGGCACATCCAACCTCTGGCCTTCTATTCAAAGGGGCGCTAGGGCTGGAAGTGAATCCTCTACAGAGGATCTACTCATCTGCCCATAGGTGCTTCAACCAGCAGAAAAGATTAAAGGCTGACTGGATGAAAATGCCTTATCCTGGGTTTCTTCAAGCTGTGTGACCCTGGGAAAGCTGGTAGTATCCGTCTGACTGACTAGATTAAATGTAAAAAAGACAGCATCTTTAAAGCCCTAAATCTGACATATAGCTGCCTGCTGATGGATTCTCCATGGTCCTCATGAAGCTTGGTCTCAGAAGAATGATCCCAGAAACCTTTCCCTTGCTTACTTCACTGAGATACCAGACAACTGTCTTCTTTTTCCTCTTTATGTAGCACAGGTTAAAAGTAAGAAATATTTTTACAGTCCTTTTCCTTCGGGTCTAAGAGCAGAGCCAAGCTACAATATAGTTCCAATGACTCCAAGAACATTTTCTTCTCTCTGCAATAAATCTGTGTGAGACCAGTATTTCAAACAGTAAAAGCTTCACACTGATTTGAATGTAATAGCAGGTAATAAGAAAGGGAAGAAATATCAGGATGGAAGTAAATACTTATTCTGAAGTATAAAGATTCCTAACAAGAACAAACGGGGAGGATAATGGAATCAAAGTTGCCTCTGCTCCGTGAATTTTAAGCATCAGGAAGACATAATTTCCAAGGCCAACCTGAGGGGCCAAAGCAACCTGAACAACTCTCCCCACACATGAGCACCCCTGCTCCTCGCCTCCTGGTGTCACACACCCATAGCTATCTGAAAGCAGGAATCAAGAGTGATGCAGGTTTGGAAATTGGTGCTATTTATCATTGATGTCAAGTCACATTAGTCCAACTGGCACTTGACAAAATTTTCTTAGCCCAATTGTGTCTGATAAAAGAGTGATCATGATGTGATGCCTTTCCAAAAGCGAACTCCTATTGACAATGTTTGTCTGGCTGTAGACCAGATTGGTCTGACCTTTAATGGATTAAACAATTGTTCATGAAACATGTTGTCTGTTATTTTCTATAAAATACGCTTCCTTGCTGGGCCTCGTGGTACAGGCCTACATTCCCAGCACACTGAGAAGCTGAGGCAGAAGGATCACAGATTGGGAAACTTAGCAGCTTAGTGAGACCCTGTATCAAAATCAAAACCAAAAATGGTCAAAGGATATAGCTTACTACAAAGACCTTGGGCTTGATCTCCATTATCAAAAAATATTCTTTATTCTTTTATGTGTTTGTGTAGGTTTTAAGTAGTCTTTAAGTTTGAAACTTTGAGAAGTGATATCTGTGTTTTCTTTGGGTGAATTTAAGAGACTTCATCTTCTTGTGACCAGGAGGCTGTGACCTCTCCTGGGCAAGAATGCCAAGCTGTGTCCACAGTGACAGTAGTAGATATGTGTGCAAAATGAGGTCAGAGAGAGATTGCTGATGACGACCAAACATTTGCCAGAAGGGGCTGATTTGAGGGAAAAGGGGTTTGCAGTGATAAGCTGAATTCAGAAACAAGACGTTGAGCTTAAATAGCTCACTGGTTCTGGAGGAGAAGGGTGGGACTTTGTTCATCCCCCTCCCTGAGTCAGCGCTCTCACCTAGGGCCCACAAGCACAACATGGATGGTAAAGCAATACTTCTTCTTCTTCTTCTTTCTTCCTCCTCCTCCTCCTCCTCCTCCTCCTCCTCCTCCTCCTCCTCCTTCTTCTTCTTCTTCTTCTTCTTTTGCTTCAACACAGAACATGTCTATTCTAAAACACTACTGTGATGAAATGGTTTTTAATGAAAAGGTGGAGAATTGCCTTGTCTTTTCTCTCAAATAGTGAAAGTCTGTTCCCAAGGGCCGAGGTAGCCCTTCACCTGAGTGAAAGCAGCCGGGCCAACAGCATGAGCCTTATCAGCAGGTCCAAGGAACGCCGTAGGCAGGTTCTTTTCAAACCAGAGGCTTTGGCATAGATTTTCTGCTTTCTCTAAAGGAATAAAGAAAAACAAGTCTAGAATAGAAAAAAAAATCAGAACCTATGTCATAATTTAAATTTCTATTCTTGAGAAATTTCTGTGATAAGAACCAGATTAAACTATGCGAATTAAATAACAATTAAGACAGTATCACTGTTTAGTATGCAGTGACCATGTTCCCTAGGGGCAGTTGGCACAGAATTATTCCTACATCTGACACGCGACTTTGTCACTAAGATCTCACGTTTCTGTTATCATCTTTCATCAACGTCCTCGAGAAAGATGGACCTCAAACTCAGTTAATGAGAAAGAAAAGGAAACCAATTAAAACATGCCTTAAGGCATAATGAGCTCATCTTTAAGTGGTAACTTCATGTACAAGTAATTTTTCAAGATCATGTCATCACCAGTGTTTATGCTGGGTCAAGTGTCAATTTCCAAATTTGCTTTGAAACATGCTGTCTGCTTGGCTCCAGGAGTCGACTGTGTGAGGCTACACGTCTGTGAATTACAGATACAGCAAAAGTAAGCGCTGTGTCAGATGGTCTCAAGGAGCTAGGCTCCGCTGACTCACACAAATGCAATCAACTTACAGAGGAAATGTTCCTCTGGTTCTTGTTATGCAAACCGTATGCGCTCAATCGAGAAATGAAAATATCAACACTTCCTAGTATATGTGGATCTGCAGTATGGCTTTTGATGGCAATCAGGAGAGTGCTCAATTAACAGGATTTTACATCCTGAGGATATTTAATCTTTAATTAACAAGAAACGTAAAGCTTGGTGATCACGTCGTTGATTTTTGGATGTGAGTCGTGTACTGGAAGCGTGGATCACATGTGAAGAAGGGGAAGCACCTCTCAGAGGCATGGCCTTGGAAGATTGTTAACACCATCATCCCAGGGTCCGATTAGCTTCCTTAAGGATGTGCTCACATAAGGGAGCCTCAGCCCCAAATCCTCTTCTGCACACACCCATTCCCACTCATGCTTTTACACCTTGGTTTGATGTAGCCAGAACCTGAACAAAGGGGGATCATTCAATTTAGGACTTTCATCCTCCAGTGATGTGCTATTACTAACCTTTTCATCATTAAATACTCAATATTGAGTATTTTGTTATAGCAACAGAAAACTGAAACACAGATGTTTCTTTGGGAATTATGGATTACTGCTAGCTATTTCCTCCTGGTCACAAGTCCCAAATACTGGTGTCTTAGTAGTGAGGAAAAGATGGAGCCAAACTGTTTCTTTAATCCAAATTTGTTACTTTTTAATTTCAGAATGAAAACAGTAGAGTTCCCATTTGACTGGAGATAACCTAGCGACACGCCCTTCTCTGCACTAACCATGGGCAAGGAGCAATTACAGGGCTCTTTCTAATTTCCAAACCTTGCTCATCCTTAGGCTAAATTACTAAATTAGTCATGCATGCTGCAAATGAGAAACCAAGTATTTATCAAAGAGAATCTTGTTAAAATAGCAAGGAAATACCTACAAAGTGAAATTTTCTATAGCTATTTAAGAAATGTATCTGTTGATAAAATCAAGCAAAGCAAGTTGTAAAAACAAAATAAAACAAACAAAAACACACCGATAGCTGCCTCCAAGGTGTGTCACTTTGTTTTGTATGGGCAAGTGTGAGCTCCTGAGTGCGTGCGGGTCCTTTCTATGGGTGCTCCTGGAAGGAAAGCGGGAGCCCAAGGGCCACCCATTAAGCCTTTCACTGCGTACGTTAACTCTAATGCATTTCTCACCGTGGTTTGGAAGCGTTTCTCTGATAAAGCACAGCTGAACTGTTCATTAAGAAAGAAGCAAGAAGCAACGGGAAAGGTACCAGACTACACTTGACCTTAACGTGCTGGCAGACCTAAGCACTGATTGCTAAGCCTGCACCCACGCGTGGAGCGGGGGAAGGAAATCTATGCGATTGAACAAACCCCTTTTAGAGCCTCCTGGGGAAAGGATGGGCTTTCTTGCACAGTTCATTCTAGGAAGCAAGCACATCATCATTTTATCTTGAATCAAAAAAAAAAAAAAAAAAAAAAAAACTGCCTGAAGTTGGGGGGAAAGAAAATGGTCAAAAAGTAAGTGAGCAGCAACTGTGAAATTCCCAGCTGTCACCCTGCAGTGTGGACTTAGGGACCACAGGTGAGGAGCCGTCACTTCATTCCAGAGGATCAGAGACGATGTCAGCAAGAGCAGTGCAGCCAATGGCAGGCCTTGATGGAAGACAGCAACTGGGAAAGGCAACGCGAGGTGACAGGAGGTGAGTCTCACCTGATCACGCAAGAGGCTCTGGGGTAGGGCTTGAGGGCTTAGTGCGCAGAAAAGAGCAGAGAGGAAGCGAGAAGTCAAACATGACAAGAAATTACAGTGTAGTTTAGATGAGTTATGCTTTTGGGAAATTATTAAATATGTTGAAAATCAATGCCCACAAACCGTCTTAAATTTTTTCTTTTCTTTTTAACATTTCTTTATTAAATAATGTACTGAAAGTATATATTTTAGAAAACAGAAAATGACAGAAAAGAGAAAATCAAAATCTATCATTGATCTCTACCTTAAGCAATGTTTTTATTTATATATTTCCCAGGAATTTGCTTCTGCCCCAGGAAGTACTTGTCAAAAGTACTCCAGATTCTTGGTCATGAGTTCACAGCGTTCCTTAGTCTATTATAAACATATTCTGTGCCATTTGATATCTTTTTATACAACTGCATAGTTTTAAAATATATAATATCTTTGGAAATTGATATTTCTTTGTGTACGTAGTGGTATCCATATTTTTTCATTGATATTTTCACCAACTCTCACTTTCAGATTCAACTCAAAAAATTAGGGAAAGATGTGATTTTCAGGACAAGTGGAATGCTAACAATGTTCCTAAAGGCAAAACCATCTCTTTATACACTGAAATTAAAAATAGACAACAAAATACTAAATGGCAGTGACTGGTGATTACTCGCGTATCTAACTTTATGTCATTGCAGCCAATGGGCCAGTCACCAAACCTCTCTTGACTAGTATATTATACTGTGACATCCATACATGTTCATTGTATATATTCACCACTTTGGAATTGTCTTCCAGCACAAATTTAAATACAGTTTAGCATACAGCTCACTCTTTTTCAGTATTATTTATTTCCAAGCACAGTTTGCACAGGTGAGTATCAAAAACAAGAACAATAATAAGGTGCTAGAAATGTTTGAAGACGCTGGTTTGCTGTGTGAGATACTTATTTGCTATTGGGACACGGCACCCCGCACTCACAATTTGGGGAAGGCGAGGAAAGGGTACTTTAGCTTTGCTCACAGTTTCACAAGGTCTAGTCCATTCGTGGGTAGCTAGCAATGGCAGGAAAGGACTGGTGCCCATGTGCTCATGGCATCGCAAGCTGAAGGATCAGGGCCTCAGGAAGAGGCCAGGGCAAGAGCTTCTATCCTTCCAGGCCAGGTAGCTGTAGTCCACTACATGCTTGTGATCCCCCATACTCTGTAATCCACCCCAGCTGACCAGGCCCTACCTTCTAACAGCGCAAGGAACCTATAATTCACACCTCCCAAATACATAGGCTTTTGGAGGACATTCCACATCAAAACTGTAACGTCTGCCATTGAGAAATCACTAATGAAAAATACGACACTTCGATTTCCATTGTACAGATCCACAGGTTCTTGATGCCCAGCGACTTATCCGTGGAGGAAGACCATACTTATTCATGAGGGATGTCTTCTGATTTCAACCACAGACTTACCACTTCAAACCCTTTGAACTTGCTAACTGACGATCGCTCTACTGATAAGGCTATTTAAAACTTAAACACTGGTAGTGTCTTTATGTACTCATGCGGGGTTGCTGGTATACATCCAGAGGAAGGGGCCAGGAGAACTGATGGGGACCCTCAGTGGGGTGACAAGAAGGTCGTCCCTGGGTACCTCACAGGGATGCCCATACATCAGAGCACACAGGTCCCATATTCCTATTGGATGACTACAGAGTAAGATGTTATGAAAAGCTATGCCAGCTTGCCAACTCCCAACTGCTGTGACTATTTCTGCTAACAATCCAAGCCGTCTCTTTCACACTGCCCACCCACCCACACACACACGGGTGGACCCCAGCCAATAAGCAACCCTGTCATACAATAACTAATTGACATTTTCTCAAGATGGGACAATTCGGGGGCAATGCATTTGCAAGATCTCCTCATCGCTGTTGTATTTCCTAACCAGCACCCACACTCACCATTTCACAAAGTCAAATTACACAACACAGGTAGTGAGGTTAGGATCTGGTTCGTGACGAAATGAAAACCGACTAGGAAGTGGAGGTGGGGCTGGGAATGCAGCAACGTGGCTCAGCACGTACCTGACATGAGTGAGGCCCTGGGTTGATGGCCAGCATGAGAGAAAAATAAGTGAATAAATAAAATGTTGTTCTAATTTTGGATTTAACTTGTATTTATTAATTTCCTCATCCACTTATCCATTCACTCTTTTTTCATAGGTATTGATTTATTTAAAAATACTGCCATAATTTCATTTTAAAATACAAGTGTTTTATGCAGGGGAGCCTAAAGGCATGTACATGAGATGCTAGGGGAGTCATGTGTAAGTAAAGTGACAGGCACATAACATGTAGGTAACAAAGTCATGTGGAAGTAGCATGTAAGTGAGAACGTGTGCCTCGGTGTCTTTGACGTGTCATACGAAGAACGGAGTAAAGTAGAAAGGAGAAAGCTTGGAAGAATCAAATGCCGTCAGGCTGGGCTTTACGTAGAGAGGACGCTTGCTGTGGAGGGACTACGGGGATGCCCTAGGTCCTTCTATAAGTGGAACAAAAAAAGACAATAGAGGGAAAAGAGGCGAGCAAACGGAAGCATGCTTGCACTCTGCAGTGTTGACTGGAACTGTAGGAGCCAGATGGGTGAGGGCGGTCATGAGAAGAAAGAAAGAAGGTGCTTGGGTTGCAGCCCCTGGGCGGGGGGGGGGGGGGGGGGGGGGGGGGGGGGGGGGGGATAGGTGCCGTTTGCAAATGAGGTTTTAGCACCATGGCGAGAACCAGCCACTATGAAGGTTCCCGAGGGCCCTGGCTTCTCTGGTGGTGCAGAGAGGGAGTGGAGGTGGGTGGGTCACCTTACGCTGGGAAAGAAGACACTGGAAAATGGAATCAGAAAAATATGGCCTCTGTAGGGGGACTGGGTTAAGGAAACAGAGATGCATATTTGCAGTAAAAGACTTCAGGGCTGTCCTTAGCCTCCTCTTCAGAGTGACCTGTGGCTTCACTCCAGAGAGAAGGGCATTGCCTAAGGCCAGGGTATTTTTAGTAATAAATTAATGCTTGAATACCTTTGGTAGGCTAATGCCAACTCCTACAGATCTCTCTCTCTCTCTCTCTCTCTCTCTCTCTCTCTCTCTCTCTCTTCCTTCTTTCTTCTTTCTTGCTCCTTCTTTACTTACTTATTTAGTTTGGTATTGGGGATTGAATCCAGAGCCTTTGCTTTAAGCTACATCTCAAGCCCTTTTTTATTGTTTATGGGAGACAGGTTCTTGTTAAGTCAGTAAGTTCCATAGGTTGCAACTGAATTGCCACCCTCCAGCCTCAGCCTCCCAGAGTCCTAGGATCATAGACCTGCAGCACCAGGACCAGCCCCTGTAGGTTTTCCATGAATCAGATCACAGAATACAAGCAGCTTCTTTGTGTGTCTCTTTATTTTTGGTAGTTGGGCAGCTTTGAAGCAGAGTTTTCAACTCAGCCTTAATTAAACCTGTAAATAGAAATGTGGGATAGTTTTAAAGGTTGTGTAATTTCATCAAAATACCATAGCTTAATGCTCTTTTTGTTTTTGGAATAATGCAAGCACGGAGATAAAAAGAAAAGCTTTAATATATTTGAGTTATATCGGTGAGAGAGGATGAAAAGCTGAGAGTTTGCTCAAATGAAAAATTCTTGATATTTTGAAGAAAATTTTCTGCAGGGTATTAAGGCGGGCAGGGAGGTGATGTGACGGTTCACACACCATCATACACAATTGCTGAAGATGTACAGATGCACCCAGAATGTGGCAGCTAATTTTAACAAGAAATTATTAAACATTTCTTAGAACCCGGTACTTACTCATGTTTTCAGTCTACCTTTTATGGTAATAAAGAGAAGGGAATAAATATTTTTTAGTACCTACTAAATGTCAAGTACAATCCTAGGCAGTGTTGCACGAGCCACCTCAGCGCTCTGGAGGGCTGCTCCCTGTGGGATCACCCTGCAGGCATTTGGACTGGGCCCACATGGGAAAACGCCACTCAGTTCACAGCCAGCACTCAGAGGGCATCCCAAAGGGGTCCTGTCCAGGCATTGGCTCATGTCATTTATCCATCTGTCCTGTTTGTTACTTCCTTAATGACTTTCATCAGTACGTGTTGTGATACCTGATGATTGCATTCAGCTTGAGTTGCTTGCATTCAGTATCAGTGCATCTACGTGCCCCATCTTGACCCTTCCCACTTCCCCTTCTCCTCCTTGGCCTCCTGTCTTGCCTCTCCTGCTGTGTACTGCACATCACAAATCCACACGTCTCAAACTCTTTTCTTCAATAATTAGAGGAGTACTACTCATCTATACAGACAGATAGTTCTGAAGCTTTGCTAAGTCAATGGCTACAACTTGAGACTATCGTGCTTAGTGAAATGCAGAAGGTTAAATTTCAAATGGTTTCTCTAATATGAGAACTCCAGAGTACAGAATACATGTCGTAGAACTAAATGGCGGGTGGATAGCAGGAACTCATGGGTAGGAGGGTGTGGGAAGGCCAAAAAGCGAGAGGGGAAGAGTTTGTAATTTTAACACAATACGTATACAAAATACTCAAGTTCAATATAAACATTGTGTATCACATATATACATATCAACAAAATGGAGGAAAAAAATAAAATTAGAAGACAGAGATCTCTTACTGCTATGACTCCCGGTGAAACAAGCATTTAACTTAAAATCAGGTTGTTTCAAAGGAAAAAAAAAAAAGGACAAACAGAACGCTTGATGTGTGCCACTGTTTCAGTGAAACTGAAAATGTTCATTTTTATTTTGTCTCAAGCAGATGTGGACTAAAACAGTTTGAATGTAAATTTTGAAAACCGATCACAAGGTCATGGCCAGACTGGGCTAGAGGGTAAGACCTTGTCAAAAAAAAAAAAGAAGAAAGGACATCCTGTTAGTTTGGTAGTTGAGGTTTGCTATACTTCACCTAGGTTTCCTCCCTCAAAACAACTGTTATCTTCCTGCACTGTGGCTGAATCCCCTTGAGGGCCTCCTCCCACTTCTACAGGGGCCATTGTCCTCAGAGACATTTGCAAGAGGAGCAGGGGCCCTTCTGGGAAGATTGGATATGTTTCTGTGACTAAGTGGATCCAATATCTACCTGCAGCCACCACATGAGCAACTATCTCAAACAGTTACTCCAGGGGGTTCCTCTTAATGGCTGAGATGTGACAGTACAGCCTATCTGTTCTTGTTGCTTTTCCCCCCTTTTAATTAGGTTATTAAAGGGATGGAATTGTATCAGCCATTTCTGTGCTCGAAGTAATAAAGCTGGCAGCAATCAAATCAATTTTAAAATGGCTGATTGGGGAAACACAATTCCTAATTTATAAGTTCAAGCCAGATTTAAATAAGGGCAACTGGCATTCATAATAAAGATAATCCAATTTGACTCATCTTCACATTTTTAATAACATTTATGGCTACTGTGCTAAATGCCTGATGAGTGGCAAGCCACTTAGTGATTCCACAGCATTCCTCCTCAAGAACCTCTCCTTTCACAGACAGAGACCCCAAAGCACTGACAGCAACATGACATCTCTACAGCCATGCAGGTGTGAGAGACGGACTGCAGATCCAAGGCCTGCGCTCTGCGTCCCCTCCCGCCTCAGTGGGCTCTCCTCGCCTGTGAATGAATGTGTGCAGCACCTGTCTTCCTGCCTCTATGCCCCTCATCCATACAGAGGGCATCTGCATGAGCAAGGCAAGCATTGCACTGGGTACTCACAGGCAGATGCTCGGCACTTGAGGGTGCACTCGCAAGCCTACCCAAATAGACACTCACGTCAGACACCCAGAGAGGGATGACAGAGACAAGCTGGTGAAGAAGAAGGAAATAAGAGCCCTGTCGGTGGTCAGGGACTGGCGGCAGTGAACATTATTGCCATCACAGTCCAAATGTCTTGTTTTCTAAGAACCAAACGTTTTTTTCCATAATGGAATGAACCAGCATAACTACAGCTATCTTAGGGCATAGCAGCAACAGTAGATAAAAGATTTTGGTATGTTATTGGTCACACGAGCTGTAAGACAGATCTATTTCTCTTGCCTGCCTTCCAGATGAGCTCAGTGACCTTTATGACCTCCAGCAATAAGCAACCTGCCTCTTAAGACTCAAGCCCTGACTTAAATGCAGAGCCTTTTTGTAGACATGTCCTTATCAGGATGTCTTAAAAACAACCTTGAAACCACAGTCCAATAAGGACAGGATGCCAGCTGCATAAATTGCAGGACTAGATACCTCTGCTTATACTACATGGCTTCTCCTTTGCATCTGCCATAACAAACATAAAGACTTTGTGTTTAAACACGTGGTCCTGAGTTATCGTGAAGGGATATGGGGTGAAAGGAATCACTTCCCCTTGTGAGAGACTGTGGAGCCAGGCCCCAGTTCTGTCCGGCCTCTGCGCAGAGTTTCCGTCTCCACAGGCTGGAAGAGTAAGTCGCTTGCGAAAGATGGGGAGGCAGGTTGCCAAGAGAACACTTTAGTGGAAAATTACAGAAGGAGCAAGGAAGATGGAGCGGGAAAGAAAACGGGTAAAGCTTCCACCAGTCAGAAGAGGGACGGAAACAAATGTGGGTTGCCCCATGGCTTTCTTATAGTTGAGTTGGGTAAGCAGTTTGGTTGCTGGGGCTGGTTGTTAGGTACTCCTCCCTATTATCTCTTTAACTACTTAATGTTTTTCCATTTAGTAGTTCAGGAGAGTGGGTAGCTACAGAGTGTTAGAAGTCATAGCCAACTACCTTTTCTATAATCCTGCTTTTTAGTCGGTTCTCCATGTCTGGGCACCCTGTATTTCCTACTGCCTCGGACTCCATAATCTCCTGTCCTACCCTGAAGTCTTCCAATTTGGGAAGAAGGATCATTGCCAACAGATCTGCTCTCTGATAAAGCACTCCCCTCTTTTCACAACCTCCTCCACTTCACTCTTCTCTGTGTGAGACTATAATCCCTGCATCTTCCCCGAGACTCAGTTCCTGATTACACACTCTGCAGGAAAAAGGAAAACTCACTATGAAGCTTCCCTTAGGATGCTGTCATTATGTGACAATTACTACAGAGATAATGCAAACAACTTCATGTAGGTCCTTTCATCCTTTTCATTGGATAATTAATTATGGCTGACCTCGGTTACAGAAATGTTGGGATTTCCATTACACTCTTTTTCTTTAAGCAAATGTTTCTCTGATTTGAGTGTTATAATAACACTTATCACATAAAAGATATAACATTGCTAAATCTTTTCAATCCTGAACAATAATAAAAGGAGTAAGTGGTAAATAACAACAGGTAAGATAGTCTGTGAGTTTGTCTTTCAGAGCATATATTAATCATTCCTAGGTTGATAGGTATTTACAAATATTAGTCCAGATAAACATATTGCCAATCCTGCCTTTCATTTTAAATGAATCACATTTCTTTTGTTTGCATTTCAATCCACTTTAAGGAGTCACAAATAAAATATATTATATCATAAGAATCATAAAACGCAGGTGTTGGGATGAAAGACCATCTTAGCACCTGCATTTTATGGGGCTATAAAGGAGATATATACTACAGCTGAGCGAAAGTTTGCTTTGCTTTTGTTTCCTGTGAGAGAGAATATAAACGTGCTTGGTCCATCCAGAAGGAAACATATGAGCAGCAATGAGTTTTTAAAAGAAAACGGGGGGAAAAGAAAAAAAAACTTTTCTTCAGAATAGGAATGTGTATTTTAAAACACACACAACATTGTAAACACAAAAGATGAAAGCAAGGAGAATGCGCGTGTCATAACTACCAGTCGCCGCTTTCCAATTTATTTGTTTCTAAGAATCCAAAGTGGCTGTGCACACAAAAGGAGCCTCCCAGCCCACCCACAACTCACACCTTGCCTTCCTCCCCTGGGTTCTAACTGTTGTTTGTAAGCCATAGCATGGAAAGCTAAGAGGGAATCCAGGTCAACTCTGGGTCCTCCAAGCCGCCAAACAAATGATGCAAATTTGTGAATCAAGGAAGCAACAAACTATTCATGTCTGGTGAGAGGCAGCCAGGGCACTAAAGAAATAATAAGAGAAGCTCAACAAAGGGGCAGGAGACAGAGCCCCAGCCAGGAAGCTCCGGCCGCCCCTGAAGGGATCTGACAGAGTTGGGCTCCATGACTAGTAAACACCGGTGAGATTTTTAAATGGATGCGCGCCTTGAGGTTTGCATTTATTTGTACCTTGATGTCAAATTGTTCTGAAGACTGACTCAGCCTCTTCCCAAAGGCCAGATGGGTAGAAAGTGAACTGACATTCCCAGCTCCGTGGACGCCCTGGAGATGAGGACGTTGCAAAGACCTCTCCTTCCCTCGCAACAAAGAATGTCCAGAGTTTTATCCTCAAAAGCTCCTGGCAGAATTCATCTCTCAGGAGACTGTGTACTCCAAACTTGACTGTTAAAAATACACGACAACAATAACAACAAAAAGTTCACGCCGACACCGTTGCTTTTCTTCAGCAGAGCAGAATGCTTTTACAAACAAATTCAAGGAAAACTTTGCCAAGCTACTGCATTTAGACAATAAGGCTTTTTCTCCAAAGATGCCCTTGTGGAGGACCTGATGGAATCTGGTCAACAAGGAGCATCAAACCGCGGAGTTTGCGGTGCCACACTGGAACTGCAGAGGAGGGAAACGGGAAGGAGAAGAAGGGTGTTTAGAAATGCGGGAAATGTGGACAAAGTAATAGGATGAAGTCGACACGTTTACCTTAACCTCTGGGGCAGAAGGCCGTAGCTTGGGAAGGTACCTGAGAGGACTGAAAATGACTCTAAAAGTAAGTTTTTGCAGAAAAAAGGAGGAGGAGCAGGAAGAAAAAATCAAAAAAGAAGTCACCGAGCAACCACAATATGTCAATCCACTCCCAGGGCATGTTATGTTAGCATTTCATTGTCATCCTACAAGGTGACACTATTACCCCTCTTACAGATGACCAGGCAAAGATTCAACCCTATGTATTTCAATTTCAGATGAAATTAAGTTCCTAAAGAGAATTGCCCATGTCCTAAATTGCACAACTGGTCTCACCTTGCATTGAGTTGATACATATAAGAGCTTGCATTTCCTGGAAAGCCATAATAGCATCCACTTTCTGCTTTATGGGGAAAAAGACTTATTGTCATATAGCTTTGCAAGTCACACTGCTTTGGGACACTTGTCAAATGCTAATATCGAGTTGCTGATGTTCACGTTTTGGATCGCAACTCTCCCCAGGCCATTTTTATGTGTATTCATGGGAGGAAAGTAAACACTATCGCTGGCCAGTGGTTTGCCATTCATAAAATTAATGTGCATTTTAAAAATGTAAAGATCTAAAATCAATTTCTGAAGTCTAGTTACAAAGTATTATTAACAGCCACCTAAATGTCGTACTTTTAAAGATTCTTTCCCTTACCACCTGCCCAAATTGAAGGAGTCCACTCATTGCAGTAAGTACGAAAAAGGATTACTCACAGCCCACTTAGAGGACAGTGGCAAAGTTAAGCATCTCAGATCACCTCTTCGTCTATTTCAGATGAGCAAAGTTTTATACCATCCCGTATAGAAGTAAGTAATTATTCTCTTTCAAAACCAGCTTTTGAGTTTACAAAATAATTAAGCCACAGTTACCTACAAGAGAGGACCAGAAGATGCCCCAAGGGTCTAGACTGAGCATCAACCTCAGGTCTCAGGTTGCTGCTGGTTGGAGGAAATCCTTGATCTGGGGAGGAGGGGCCCCATCTCTCCTCTCTCATACCCCTTCCTCTGTGCATCACTTACCTAATGTTACCTCACAGGTAGCTGTGGGGCAGAGTAGAGTCATTACAAACCTGAGAAGGAGAGCAGCCCCTCTGATGGGGCCCTCTGCTTGCCCGTCTCTCGCTGACCTCTCCACGTTCATGCCTCCCTCTTCCCACAAGGTCCACATCCTGCTTTCTGAGGAAGGGAGGCCTCGAGCGCCTCTCCACCCAAGCACTGGCCAGAATGTAGGACTTTGATTTGTAAGGTGCTGTCTTGTCAGGACCAATGTAACATCAGAACACAATAAGAAATTAAGTTAAATTTGAAGTTTGATTTTTTAAAAGTCTTTTGTCTTATCATTCTGAAATTTTCACCAAGTTTATGTCATTCTAGATATCCATCGCATCTTGTGGGGCAATAAATAGACCAGAGAGAAACATGCTTTTAGTTCTATGGCATAAGAGAAGTACTATACCCAACATCAAATTCTCCAAGTCAACAAACCACAGCCAGACTATTTGACATAAGGTGAGACCTGTTATGATAGTTTTGAGAAGAAGAGGAGAGATTTCATGAATGGCAAATCACATAAGAGGAAGAAATTTTTATAAAGGAATTCAGTCAGGGAGAGCGAGGTGAGAAGGGAAAAGCCAACCCCGCGGTGGGATTTCCAGGGACCTTCAAGTCAGGCACCATCAGTGCTGCATCTGAGGTCATCAACCTCGCTTTCCGGTCCGTAGTCAAATCTGCAGCATGATTAGTTTTCATTGATATTCATGAAGGCTGAGTCGTCTAAATGAACGCAGTGTTCGCTGACTGCAAGGAGCTCCATGGACACGCTGGTCACACGTCACCTGCAGATCCCCCATGCGTACATGTCTGTGCTCAGGGAGAGCTCCTGATTTTAGGTGCCTTGTTGAATTTTCATGATAAAATTTTGAAGGTGCTTTATTTCTGTCCTCCTTTACACATGAAGAACAAGGCCCAAAACACTAGAATATATTTTTTTTCAAATATATATAGCTACAATATACTGAAATAAAATGTGCATGGATTTTATGCCAAAATCCAGAATTCTAAAATTTCATATGTACCATCAAATGCCCTTAATTTAAAACAAATTAACAATAACAATAATGATACTAGTATATACGTTTCCAATTTTTTCCTGTACTGTTTTTATTATTATATACATTTTTGTGGTATTGGAGACTGACTATGTCTAGGACCTTCACATTGAACTACACCTCCAGCTCATTTTTGATTTTTAATTTTGATACAGAGTCTAGCTAAGTTTCTAAGTTGTCCAGGCTGAGCTTGAACTTGCAATTCTCCTGCCTCAGCCTCTCAGTTTTGGGGTTACATGCCTATGCTACTGGCCTGGCTATGTTTGTGATATATGTACATAGAATAATTGCTTTCAACTTGGGAAACTGGTACATATACACACAGAGCAGGCTGCACTTCTAACGAGTGCTTTATATACTTACTCTGTATCAGCATTACTTTAAGAGCATATGGTAACTCAGTCTCAATATATTAATAATTGATTACACTTAATTAATTTAAATTAGTTTCAATATATTATTAAAACTTTTCTTTTCACCAAATCCAGTAGGGTCAAGTGAGCAGCCCAAGGTCACAGCACTGGTACGTGAGAGTCCCAGGACGCTGGCCCAGTCATTGCCCAAAGTCCGTGTCTCTGTGAAGCCTCACGTACCAAAGCATACCCAGCATCCCATAGAGGACACTCGCAAGTTACCTATCACATAAAATATTTGTTATTTAAATATCAAGTGACCGTCTTGGGCTTTGGAACGGTCTCATTCTAAACCTGAGGCTTTGTCCACTGAAATCGAATCCGTCCAACTTCTGAACTTCTGTCATACTTGTAAATTTGTAAAATAAGTTCCAACCCCTATTATCACCCTCTCTTATCACTGCAGGAAAGATGAACGTGGCACCAAATGCGCGGAAGGAGCTCCCAGAATGTGGGCTTTTTCTCATCTCATTAAACACTGGCATTCCTTACCCTCACCCACTAGCCCTCCCTTAGGAGTGAGTGTTGGGAGAGCCCATGGCGAACAGCTGCCGGAGTACTAGATACATCCACAGCTTGCTAGGCCTCAGAGAACTGCCTGGAAACTAAAGCAACGGCGGCTTGTGCGACAAGGAAGCTAGCGCAGTGGCAAGAGGCTGAGAGGAGGGGCTTACAGGGTCACTAGGAGAGATCAGTGTATGGACGACAGGACCAAGTCACCAGCAGGAGGAGCCACGCTGTTCTGTGTCGCAGACCCCAAGCTGTGAGGAACCTCTAAAACCACAGAGAGGTGTTTTTCAATCGTCTTCTTAGTTAGGCTTAAGTCAACATCCACTTCTCACTGGATGAGCTTGATTATTAGATTGAGACTGCAAATATTAATGTTTGTTAATGCATATTGATAAAAAATAATCCTTCTACTCAGCTTTAGAGCTGAGGAAATTCATTTTGCTAAAGTGTCACATAAGGATGTGTGGAAGGAGAATGGGTTTCTAGGGTTCCAGGCCGCAGTTACTAGATGTTTCCAAATGTGGACTTCCTAGTGTGAAGAAAAGAACCACTGCAAGGGCTTTTGCACTCTATGTGTCTTAGAATCACTACACTTAAAGGAACATAAAGGAAGTACACAAAACAATCAGTGTCACCAATCTTGAGAAGTGAACGCCTGTGTTTAACCTGTGTTTTTACCAAACCCCCCAAAAAATAAAACAAAACTATATATATATATATATATATATATATATATATATATATATAGTATTTCTGTATGTCTCTGTTATTAGGTAGTTACAATGTACCAGATAAAAATATTTCTAACACCTACTACTATCCTACCTTTTACAGACATGTAAAGCTGGGACCCAGACAGGTGATCAATGGATAGCAACATACATGACAGGATCGTATAATCATACATATGGATGGCTCTTGCAAAGGACGTCAATCACTGCACCATTAATGGAAGATCAAGTATTTTGCATTTGAACCCACTCTGGACAACTTAGACTATTTGTGAGATTCAGTCTTGAAATCAAAAGTAAAAAAGTTAAAAAAGATTGTATCTCAAAGGCTGGTGCTTCATCCTCAGTACCACACACACACACACACACACACACACACACACACACACACACAAAACCTATTGTTTTTCCAAAATGCATGTTGAATACTAATTGTATTGAATTAGTGTCTGCCTTGTTGATAACATACAGGACATTCTCATAGGGGATAGTCCCCATTCCTCCCGCTATGCTAAGTCCTCTTTGATCACTTGAATTCTTCACCAGATTAGCACTATACTATTGTGATGAGAGAAGGTAGATCACCAGTTTCAGAAGTAACAACCACTTCTAGATTGGGGCAACCAGTGAAAAATTTTCCTTGTTAACAAGTTCCATGACCACTAACACTTAAGAATGTTAGAAGTGAATTCTTTCTGTGAATTATTTCATGAAATATATATTTAGTGCCAGAGCCCTCTGAGGATCCTGCAGCCCCTCCCTCTTGCCATCGTTCCCTCAATCTCAACTCTGGAACACAATTAAGTGGTACTAGCGATTTTAATTCAATGCTAGTTTCAAAGGAGAATGACTCTTAAACTGTCTTGTTTCATTTATTAGTTATCTGTTCATCAAAAAAGCCATCCAGTCATCCACTCATCTAGCCACCACACTATCTATCCGCCTACTCACCCAGTTCTCCATTTGTTCATTTTGATTAGACTTGGCCCAATATTTAAACATAGGTAGATTAGGATGAAAATGGAGGATTTCCTGAGTTCATTATTCAAACAAACTAAACCTTCATAACCAGAGTCGCTTTTACTCTGGAAAATTACATCTTAATGAGATGCAATACCATATCACTAAAATCACAGATTCTCTATCCTAATTTGTATATTGTGTTAAATACAATAAAACATCTTAAAAATATGTTCATGCTACTTTGGTGACCAATAATCTCTAGTGATTCTATGTTTGCTTATTCAAGAGGCAACACTGTACTCTTCATTTGTTCATGTATTTGATGCAGTTGAATAAATGGAATAATTCAACAATTAAATATCAAATTCTTACTCCATACAGCATTATCCTAAGCACTGGCAAAACAGTAAATGCTATGCAATTTTGTCCTTGAAAGCTTTGGACTGGTTATGATAGTCAAGTCAAAACATAACTAAATTTAGGTCTATCTCTTGCTATTCTTTGAGCAACTCAAAGTCAATTGGATGGAGCTTTCCCACTATCAGAAAGCATGAGTGATTTCTAAGAGGAAAAAAAAATGATGAAGACATATGACAACAGTAGGCCTTCTAGCCACACAAACGTAGGAGTGACCCAAGTATCTAATTTTAGAACCCTATGACCTTTATCATCTGTGAACATTTATTAATATCATCCATTTTAATAGCATATTATGAAGTGTAGATATGATGATTATAACCAATTCATTCATTCAGTAAATACTGAGTAAATTCCCAAGTATTTCTGGTACAATAATAAACAATACCCAGGCCCTTAATTTTAATAGAGAAGCAGCAGTAGTATGCAAATGAATAGTAGGTGCGTAGTAGTATGTGAGTCAACAAAAAAACTTATGAAAAACATTGACAGTCGGACCTAAATAATAAAGAGTGGAATTTCAGATATGGCAGTTAGGAAAGTGTCACTGATAATGTGACCTGTGAGCAGAGATGTCAGTGACTCCTACATACAAGCGCTATTAAGATTAACTCTTTTCAGACAAGTTCAAAAGCCCTGGTCTGTTGAACTGTCTAGTCTGTTGGGCGAAAAGTCGTGAGTACATAATACATGAAGAGAGAGACACAGACAAGCGACTTCAGAGACAGGCTTGCAACCAGCCTTGGAGCTCTAGTCTGAGTGTGAGGGGAAGCCAGAGGCGAGTGTGGAGCCAGGGGCACACAGGACCTGACTCACAGATCCGTCTTGTTGATGCAAGGACAAAATCTGTGGCATCTGGAAGCATCAGTGAACCAAGATTAGTCAGGATATTGTATTTAAGGTAGGATAGAAACAAGAGTGTCCCACACAAACACCAAGCGATGGGAAGTGGACAGCTCTAAGGATATTGGAAAGTGGTGCTAACATGTGGTGCTAACATTGGTATGGTTTGTGAGCACTAACATGCCGGCAAATGCTTAACTATGCACTTAAAAATTAGTAAGTTCTGAATTGTATCATTTTCCTGTTCCACTAGGGTAGTTACTTCCAGCATGACCAATGTCAAGGTAACAAATGTTGAAGAGCCAGGATTGACCTTGCTTTATCACCTCCAGGAGATGGCATCAGAGATGGGCCCCAGGGATTTCTACTTCCTGGGGTACGTGTCCTGGTATGAACTTCTGCCCTTGAGTATGAAAAAAAAAATGTGATAAAACTGGTGGATGCTGTGGGTTCCTTGCACCACCACTCCTGTGCTGAACATCCCCACCGTGTGCACACACAGAGCTTGGCTCTCTGTGTATGACCCTGGCTCACAGATAGCCACTCCCTCACTCCTTCTTGACCATGGCAACCTGGTTTCTCTGGCCCTTGCATAACAACTCTGCACATTCCTGCAGTTGGCCAAGACATGAGTACAACCCCGACCCTCGGTGGACACGTGGGTTTCTTAATCCATTGCCCACCTGCCCACTCTTCCCATCTGTCAGGTAACTCTGCTTTGTCCTCTCCTGCCCAACCCCTGATCCACACCCCAGCTGAACAGCCCAATCCCTGAACCTCATGCTGGCTAACCCACCCACTAGAAATAAAAGCTCTTTTCAACCCACAATCATCCTTTTACCCACCCCTCCCCTCTTTAAATCCCTGTTTGTACTCCCCTTTCTTATCTCTTTTATTCTTTTGTTAATCCCCTTTGTTCCTTATTCTGATATCCCTTACGCCACATGCCTGGCCTTGTGCCTGGACCTATTAGCCAGGCATGGGGCCGTGAGGACAGTCAACTTTCACTCCAAATTCTCTCGTTGCCAGTAATATTTTTGGTCCTGCCAGGCTCCTTCTTTGACGTAACAGATGTTATTTTGAGATTAGGTGGCCAAAGGAATAGCTTTTATCTTGGGTTGTTATTATGCCCTTGTTTACTCTTGACATATTTGCTGTCCTTCTGCATTTTTCAGATCCCTCGTACTTTGAAAAAGGCTGCCATGTTATGAAAAGCCCCGCCAAGAAACTCAAGTGACAGAGACGGGGTTCTGAGATCCTCAGTCCAGCAGTTTATGATAAACAGATGTCTGCCTAAAATGATAAGCTCAAGAGTCATGGCTTGGATCTAAAGATGTAGCCCAAAAAAAAAATCATGTAATTCATACGGTCAAAGATGGGTGATTGGAAGGTGATTGGATCACGGGGTGCTGCTTTCATCAGCGGGTTGGCCCATTGATAAGCTCATGGCTGAATGTGCTATTAGGAGATGGGGCCTGCTTGAGGTGAGCACAATCCGGAAGGCTGTGCTCTTGTCTCTTGCTATGCCCTTCTCTCTCTCTGCTTCCTGGCTGCCATGGGTTGAAGAGCTTTCCTCCCCCATGTTCTTCAACCAAGATCCTTCTTCCTTGGAGCCAGCACACTGTGGACTCATGCTCTGAGCACCGTGAACCAAAATAAACTCCTCCTCCCTCAAGTTACATTGTGGACATTTGTCCCATTGATGCAAAATCTCACTTATACAGTGAGCCCTGGAGCAACCCATCCATCTTGGTCAAGTTTGGATGTGGAACAGCCTGGATGACAGAAACCTCAGGAGAAGTTCAGCTGGAAGCCTACACCAAGTCTGCCTTGATGTTTGACCTACAAAAATTGATACAGTATATATAATTTGGATCTATTCAGCTGGGAGCAGTATGTTCTGCAATTAAATATAAGTAATGCATACTATTTAGGAAGATAAAACTAAGGGTGCTTAAGCATTTGCAGCATACATCTGTCATTAAAGAAAAGTTAGAAATCAGCATTTGGTGATGAGCATAACAACCTTTGGGACATCAGCTAAATATCCAAGGAGAAGTGTGAGGTAGAGTCTTTTTGTAGGAATCGAGACTATATAGAAAGTGTTCTGGATAATAGTATATACTTGGGGTCTGTCCACCGGCCTTGAACTTGTGGAGTTAGTTAACATTACCCAAAAAGTAAGAGCAGATTGAGAGGAGAGGAAACCAGAGAACAAGCCAGTAAAGAGAGAAAGGGGGAAGGATGTAGAATGTGCCAAGAAAATGAGGAGAGAGTGACCAACTGTGTGAAACGCTGGCTGAAGGCGAGTTGAGGTCAGCCCTGAGAAGCCACCACCAGGTTTGCCGTCACTGAGTCCCCAGAGCCTTCGGCCACAGTGCACACGAGGCAGCGGTGGAAACCAGAGCCCAGCAGGAAGCCAAGGGTGAGTGAAAAGAGGTAGTAAACACTGACCGCTTTTCTTTTCTTTTCTTTTCTTTTAAATGTTGTCATAAAGATACAAGGAAAGAAGCGGGGCTGTGACAGTGAGGGCAGTGCACCTGTGGCAATGAGGAGAGTGACAGAACCTGCGGTCGTGAGGCAGAGGAGGGAAAAAACCTAGCTGAAGAAGATGCAGAAGCTATTCAACTGGTCATTTTCCTTCTCTCAGTGAAATAAGAAGAAGGTCGAGTGCTTGAAAAAACGGAAGGGTAGCGGGCTGTAGAAGCTTGAAAGGTCATACGTTGTGGAAAATATGTTTTTCTAAACTGGGTGCTGTTTCGAAAAGAGATATCCATCAGTCTTGTTGAGCAACCCAGAATCTATTCAAAATATCCCATCACACATTCTAGAGGCGAGCAATCCACACTTACTGCTTTTGTTTTCCAGGGGCAGGTGCAACCAGCTGCATGGGTGAAGGGTGTGGTAGACAACCAATAGGCTTAACCAAAGATGGGTTTTAGAATGACACAACAAGAGAAAAAACTGTTAGGATAAAAGGACGTAGAATTGTTTGGATGCACCAGCCAATTCTACTTTACTTCTGAGGCCAGCAGTAAAGGAGATGTTCTAGAAAGAGGATGGCCTTCACTTAAGGAGGCAGTGATACTCTCACAGGCTTACGTTAGAGCAAGGAGTTAAAGAGGTTGAAGAAACAGGGCATATTACTCAAAACAGATCCCTAAGTTCTAGAAAACAATGCAGAAGAACTTGGGGGAATTGGGAGACAGGCACAGCAGGTCCACTTAGGGGGTTTGCACACAGAGATTAAGATGGTCCTGGTGGCAATCCAGGGCAGCCAAAAGCAGTGAATTAGGGAAAAAGGCAGAGCTGCAGGCAAGGGCATATTCTGTGTAGAGGATGCAGCAGCGTGGGTTGGCTACATTATCTGTGACCGTGCGATAGAAGGGGAAGAGAGGATTAATCGTAACAGAATGTGTGTGTGTGGGGTGGGGGGGGGGCATTGAACATGTATGTGCTGGAGTGGGAGCAGCCTTGTCCTCAGCAGTTGAGAATGACGTAAGTTTTCAGCCAACTGCTGGGTGGGTTATGAAAACGGAAGGTGGGAGGTGGGATCCGCTGAGGCATGGGGAATTCTGAGGATGCCTTCCAAGGCCCATGGTGGCACAAGAGCACCATAGGGCAGAGCGCCTACCATAGTAAAGTAAGTACTTCAAGCATAATACCAGCGTGAGATTGACCTCGAACAGATAGTAATCTGTGAAAAATTTCTGTGCAATTCCTGATGTGGATGGAAGACCACAAGAATACTTGCCTTGCCTTGTGTTTTAGCTTTGATGGCGGAGTTTCGTAGGCCACGCCCCTCAGCCAGCAGCGTGAGAGACATTAAGAAGGCCCAGACACCCCGCCGTGCCTCTTCTTCCCATTTGGCTCTCCTTGGAGAAAAGCAAACAGACAATGAAAGAAAACATTTGGAAGTCTTATCGAGCTTCCATCAGCTCATTAATATTCTTTCAATCTTCCATTTTCAACAGTTTAATTTAGTTGATGTTTCTAATTTACATAGAGACAACATTCTTAATTGATTTAATCCCAGCTTGTGTCTTTCCAGGGAGCCCCATTGTTATTTATTGATTTTCATTAATGTATGCAGACCTCAGATTCTAGCTTTGCCAGCCCCAACTTTCCATAAGTAGCCTTCCCTTCTCTATGTTTTTTTTTTTTTTTTAAGGATTTCCTTGCTGGGCTTGTTGCTGCCTGCCTAATCTTTATTCATTAATTTATTTTTTCATTTATTGAAATATTTGTTGGATAATTAATAGTGCCGAGCAGTATGGAGTTGGCTTGCTGAAAGAAGCATGATCCTGTACAAATAGCTAAGGAGAAAACACCTACCAGCCCACACTGAGTAGTGCGGAAGGCTATGTCCCAGTGCAGCAGTGTGTAGGCTGAGACAAGAAGGGAGGAAACATTTTTTTGTGGAAAGGATAGAAATAGTTCCTGGAGGAGCCAGCAGAGCCACAGACAGAGAGTGCACGTGTGCCGCGCCCCTCGAATTTCACTGCGGACTTTGTAGTGGTTCCTGGGCTGGCTTAGGGAGGAGCCAGCGGAGCTACAGACAGTGAGTACGCGTGACCTGCCTGCTGAGAATTTCGCTGCGGACTTTGCAGAGGATCCGGGACCAGCTCAGGGAGGAGCCAGCTGAGCTACAGAGAGGGCACGCCTCCCCTGCGCTGTGAACTTCACAGCAGTTCCCGGCCATTGCAGGGAGGAGCCCAAGGAAGTAAGGACGGAGAAGGCATGTGTCTCACGCTGTGGGATCTCCACAGCAGGCCCAGGGCCAGTGCAAGGAGGAGCCGCACAGGTGAGGTGCGTTAAGGTTCAAGGCTACCGCGAGCCACAGACATTGTGGCGGGTACAGGGAAGTGCAGGGTGGAGCCAGCGGGAGTGGACTTGGGGAACTCAAGTTCATATCCCCACCACCACTCTCTGCCGTGGTCAGCACGAAGACTGTGTCTTCCCATCGCCGGACAGAGCCATACCGGGGAGACCCACATAGGGGAATCCAGGGACGAAAAACCAGAGTCAACCAGGGACAACAGAACCATGAGGAATCGTGGAAATAAATCTCCTTCAAGAAGTCTTGACACGCCGGAAGAGCATACCAGGAATTCTGAAAATGTAGAAGCTGAAGATGAAAATAGCGCAAATGATGGTAACTTCTGGGCCCAGAAATACATCCACTTAAAGCTGGAGTTAAAGCAGGAATTAAAGCAGGAAATGATGCAGGAAATGAAAATCAGAGGTCAAGAGCTACACCAAAACACAGCTAATCCAAAAGCAAGCTATGAGAAGCAAGTAGAGGAGAACAAAGAAGAAATGAACCAGAAGATAATGAAGACCATACAATAAATGAGGGAAGAACACAACAGAGACATAAAAAATGCAGATATACAGGAAGTGAAAAGCACACAGGTCACAATAAGCAACAATATTGAATGATTTCAAAATAGATTATCAGACCTAGAAGACAAAATGATGGAGTGGGAATGGAAAGATCATAAAGACCACAAAGTAAAAAAGGAAGAAAGTGAATCATTACAACAACTGATAGA